>JAQQAC010015366.1:5667679-5683625 GCA_029783875.1 Phataginus tricuspis
TTAGTGTATAGGAAAGCAACAGATTTCTGTGTGTTAATTTTATATCCTGCAACTTTGCTGAATTCATATATTAGTTCTAGTAGTTTTGGAGTGGAGTCTTTAGGGTTTTTTATGTACAGTATCATGTCATCTGCAAATAGTGACAATTTGACTTCTTCTTTACCAATCTGGATGCCTTGTATGTCTTTGCTTTGTCTGATTGCTGTAGCTAGTTCCTCCAGGACAATGTTGAATAACAGTGGAGAGAGTGGGCACCCCTGTCTTATTCCCGATCTTAAATGAAAAGCTTTCAGCTTCTCGCTATTAAGTATGATGTTAGTTGTGGGTTTGTCATATATAGCCTTTATGATGTTGAGGTACTTGCCCTCTATACCCATTCTGTTGAGAGTTTTAATCATGAATGGATGCTGAATTTTGTCAAATGCTTTTTCAGCATCTATGGAGATGATCATGTGGTTTTTGTTCTTCTTTTTATTGATGTGATGGATGATGTTGATGGATTTTCGAATGTTGTACCGTCCTTGCATCCCTGGGATGAATCCCACTTGATCATGGTGTATGATCCTCTTGATGTATTTTTGAATTCGGTTTGCTAATATTTTGTTGAGTATTTTTGCATCTACATTCATCAGGGATATTGGTCTGTAATTTTCTTTTTTAGTGAGGTCTTTGCCCGGTTTTGGTATTAGAGTGATGCTGGCTTCATAGAAAGAGTTTGAAAGTTTTCCCTCCTCTTCTACTTTTTGGAAAACTTTAAGGAGAATGGGTGTTATTTCTTCTCTATATGTCTGGTACAATTCAGAGGTGAATCCATCAGGTCCGGGGTTTTGTTCTTGGGTAGTTTTTTGATTACCGATTCAATTTCGTTGCTAGTGATTGGTCTGTTTAGTTTTTCTGTTTCCTGCTTGGTGAGTCTTGGAAGGCTGTATTTTTCTAAGAAGTTGTCCATTTCTTCTAGGTTTTCCAGCTTGTTATCATATAGGTGCTCGTAATATTCTCTTATAATTCTTTGTATTTCTGTGCGGTCCGTCGTTATTTTTCCTTTCTCATTTGTCATTCTGTTTATGTGTGTAGATTCTCTTTTTCTCTTAATGAGTCTGGCTAGGGGTTTATCTATTTTGTTTATTTTTTCAAAGAACCAGCTTTTGGTTTCATTGATTTTTTCTATTGTTTTATTCTTCTCAATTTTATTTATTTCTTCTCTGATCTTTATTATGTCTCTCCTTCTGGTAACTTTGGGCCTCATTTGTTCTTCTTTTTCCAATTTCAATAATTGTGTCTTTAGACTGTTCATTTGGGAATGTTCTTCCTTCTTTAAATAGGCCTGGATTGCAATGTACTTTCCTCTTAAAACTGCCTTTGCTGCGTCCCACAGAAGTTGTGGCTTTGTGTTGTTGTTGTCATTAGTCTCCATATATTCTTTGATTTCTGTTTTGATTTTGTCATTAACCCATTGATTCATTAGGAGATTGTTGTTAAGTCTCCATGTATTTGTGAGCCCTTTTTATTTCTTTCTTAAATTTATTTCTAGTTTTATACCTTTGTAATCTGAGAAGTTGGTGGGTAGGATTTCAATATTTTTGAATTTACTGAGGTTCTTTTTGTGGCCTAGTATGTGGTCTCTTCTGGAAAATGTTCCATGTGCACTTGAGAAGAATGTGCATCCTGCTGCTTTTGGGTGCAGAGTTCTGTAGATATCTGTTAGGTCCATCTGTTCTAGTGTGTTGTTCAGTGCCTCTGTGTCTTTACTTATCCTTTGGGTGCAGAGTTCTGTAGATATCTGTTAGGTCCACCTGTTCTAGTGTGTTGTTCAGTGCCTCTGTGTCCTTACTTATCCTCTGCCTGGTTGATCTATCCTTTGGACTGAGTGGCGTGTTAAAGTCTCCTAAAATAATTGCATTGCTGTCTATTTCCTCCTTCACTTCTGTTAGCATTTGTTTCACATATGCTGACGCTCCTGTGTTGGGTGCATATATATTTATAATGGTTATATCTTCTTGTTGGACTGACCCCTTTATCATTATGTAATGTCCATCTTTATCTCTTGCTACTTTCTTCATTTTGAAGTCTATTTTATCTGATACAAGTACTGCAACACCTGCTTTTTTCTCTTTGTTGTTTGCTTGAAATATTTTTTTCCATCCCTTCACTTTTAGTCTGTGTATATCTTTGGGTTTGAGGTGAGTCTCTTGTAAGCAGCATATAGATGGGTCTTGCTTTTTTATCCACTCTATTACTCTGTGTCTTTTGATTGGTGCATTCAGTCCGTTTACATTTAGGGTGATTATTGCTAGATATGTACTTATTGCCATTGCTGGCTTTAGATTCATGGTTACCAAAGGTTCAAGGGTTGCTTCTTTACTATCTGAGAATCTAACTTAACTTTATTGTTAAGTTATTGTGAATGCCGTCTGATTTTTCTTTATCTCTCCCTTCCTATTCTTCCTCCTCCTTTCTTTATATATTAGGTGTTTTATTCTTTGCCTTTAGTTAGTATTTAGATGGTCTGCTTTCTTTGCTATGATTTTATTTTCTCTGGTGACATCTTTTTAGCCTTACGGGTGTTTCCCTCTAGAGCAGTCCATTTAAGATATCCTGTAGTGGTGGTTTATGGGAGGCAAACTCTCTCAACTTTCTTTTGTCTTGAAATTGTTTAATCCCTCCGTCATATTTAAATGACAATCGTGCTGGATACAATATTCTTGGTTCGAGGCCCTTCTGTTTCATTACGTTAAATATATCATGCCATTCTCTTCTGGCCTGTAAGGTTTCTGTTGAGAAGTCTGATGGGTTTTCCTTTGTAGGTGATCTTTTTTCTCTCTCTAGCTGCCTTTAATACTCTGTCTTTATCTTTGATCTTTGTCATCTTAATTATTATGTGTCTTGGTGTTGTCTTCCTTGGGTCCCTTGTGTTGGGAGATCTGTGGGCTTCCGTGGACTGTGAGACTATTTCCTTCCCCAGCGTTGGGAAGTTTTCAGCAATTATTTCTTCAAAGACACTTTTTATCCCTTTTTCTCTCTCTTCTTCCTCTGGTACTCCTATAATGCGAATAGTGCTCCGTTTGGATTGGTCACACAGTTCTCTTAATATTCTTTCATTCTTAGAGATCCTTTTATCTCTCTCTGCCTCAGCTTCTTTGTATTCCTGTTTCCTGTCTTGTAATACCTTGATCGTGTCTTGAACCTGATTAAATATGCTGTTGAGCCCATCAGTAGCTTGTCTCATTTGTGCATTGTCTTTCCTCACTTCCCTCACTTCCTCCCTCAGCTCTTGCACATTTTTCTGTAGATCCGTCAGCATGGCTATGACTTTTATTCTGAATTCTTTTTCCGGAAGACTATGCATGTTGATTCCTTCAGATTCTTTCTCTGGGGTGGTGTTTGTCTGAAGCTTTGTCTGTATCATATTCTTCTGTCTTCTCATGACTATAGAATTAGTTGTTGGTAGTTGTCACATATGTCCGCTGGGCTCTTTATGACTTTAAAAAGGAAAGAGAAGAAAGGAGAGAAAAGAAAAAAAGAAAACAAAGAGAAAAAAATACTTCTAGTAATAAAAAAAATTAAAAGAGAGAGATAAAAAGGAAAAGAAAGGAAAGAAAAAGAAAAATCAGCAACACGTAAAAAAAAAAAAAAGCCCACCGGGGGTGGTTTCTGTGTGAATGCTGTAGGTGGCGCTATTGCTACACTATTCCAGAGCCGTGGCCACGTCGCTCCACACGGCCCTTTAAAGCTCTAGCCGGGGTGAGAATGAATGGGAGGCTGTTGAGCTCTGTGGGAGTCCTAAATATGGCTACCCTTTCCCAGTCGCCCGCTATGGGGTCCGAGGCTCCCCAGGACTCCCAGCCTGCTGGGTTGAGTGTGCCGCTGCAATGAGGTTCTCTGCTGGACTCCTGTCTCTTTAAGACCACTGAGAAACAAAGCGCGTGCTTTTCTCCTTTTTTTTCCCCCTTTTCTTTCTTTCTTCTCTCTTAAGCTGGGCTGTTTATGACTTTAAAAAGGAGAAATGAAAAAAAAAAGAAGAAGAAGAAGAAAAGAAAAAAAGAAAGGAAATAATAATGGAAAGAAAGGGAAAGAAAAAAAGGAAAAGAAAGGGGAGAACAAACAATAACTAAAAAAAAAAAAACGCCACTGAGAGTGAATTCTGTGTGAATGCTGTAGGTGGCGCTGTTGCTCCACTATTCCAGAGCCATGGCCGCGCCGCTCCGTAAGGCCCTTTATAGCTCTGGCCGGTTTGGGAACGAATGGGAAGCTGTTGATCTCTGTGGGGTCTTAAGAGCAGCAACCCTTTCCCAGTCGCCACCTAAGGGGTCCAAAGCTCCCCAGGACTCCCAGCCTGCTGGGCTCAGTTTGCGGGGCTCTCCAGCCCCTCTACTGAGTTCCTGTCTCTTTAAGACTGCTGAGAAAGAGCACGTGCTTTTCTTCCCTTTTTTTTCCTTTCTTTTTCCTTCCCGGAGCCTGCCGCGGGCAACTTGCATGTTCCTGGCTGGGACCCTGTGCCCTCTGTCTCTCCAATCTCCGCTACACCGCAGGCTGTGTGTCGGGGCTCCTGGTGCAGACTTTCACTCCCTCCTGGCTCTGAATCCTCTCCTCCTGCTGGAGCACTGGGGGGAAAGAGCGCTTGGTCCCCCCCGGGTCGCGGCTCCGTATCTTACCCGCCTCACCGGGACTCCCGCCGGAGTGCTGGGGTGGAGGAGCCCTCAGGTCTCGCTGAGTTGCAGCTCCGTATCTTACCCGCCTCGCCGGGTGCTGAGTCCTCTCTCCAGTGTGTCTGACCGCCGGAGCTCTGGGGTGGAGGAGCGCTTGGTCCCGCCGAGTCACGGCTCCATATCTTATCCGCCTCACCGGCTGCTGAGTCCTCAGGTGTACAGTTTCCTGTGTATTCTGGTCTCTCTTTTAGGGATAGTTGTATTTGCTGTGTTTTTGTGAATAAATATAATGTTGGGAGGAATTTTTCTGCCGGTCTGTTCATGTCGCCATCTTCCCGGAAGTCCGACAGCTGGTTTTTGTAGAATGTTGGCAAACTTTATTTTCAGACACTCCTTAAAGGTTAAACATGATGCTTTGAAGACATGCATCATTGACTGCACTTCCATTTTTGTCTACTGTAGTTGCTTATAAGCTCCTTATAACAGGTGCTTTATATTCAGGTAATATTAGCAAGGAAATTTATGTCCTGGGAAGGTCACTGATTGGCATAGTATGCAGTTTTTTTTAATTAAGGTATCATTGATGTACACTTTTATGAAGGTTTCACATGAAACACATTATGGTTACTACATTCACCCATATTATCAAGTCCCCCCCATACCCCATTGAAGTCACTGTTCATCAGTGTAGTAAGATAGTATGCAGTTTTTTATATCCAGGTGCTTTGGATTTTCCTAAAAATGAACATCTGGCAGTCAAGTGCCATACTGTTCAACTGCCACCAATAGAAAGGGTTTTACTTTATTGGCTGCTGTTTTGTTAATCAGAGATAAAAACAATGGAAATTCCTCTCATCTCTCAGACCATCTTTGGAATATTTAATGGTCTACAACACTATGAAATATTTAAAAGTACACTTAAGAAAACCATACATGAAGATTAACCAAAGAATGAATGGACACTATATCAGCGAAAGGATTTTTTTGTGCTGAGAACTCAGACTTTGCTGAAGGAATTAAAAATAGCTCTGGACAGAAGACAAGTAGTGACTCTGTGACATCTTACTACACTGATGGACAGCGACTGCAATGGGGTATGGGGAGGGACTCGATAATATGGGTCAATGTAGTAACCACATTGTTTTTCATGTGAAACCTTTATAAGAATGTATATCAATGATACCTTAATGAAAAAAATAGCTATGGACAATTTATTTTTGTCCCTTTGATCTGCTATATAGCAGTTACTCAATGAATATTGAGAAATTCAATTTTAAAAAGCTACAGTAATGATAGCAGTACAGTACTGGCACAAGGACAGACCTATAGGTCAATGGAACAAACTAGAGAGCTCAAATAAATGCATGCATATATGGCCAATTAATATATGACAAAGGAGCAATGAATATACAATGTGGAAAAGAAAGTCTCTTCAATGAATTGTGTTGGGAAAACTGGACATATACATGGAAGAGAATGAAACTGGATTACTGTCTAATCCATACACAACTATAAAGTCATCATGGATTAAAGACCTAAATAAGACATGAAACCATAAAACTCTTAGAAGAAAACATAGGCAAAAATCTCTTGAACATAAGAATGAGCAGTTTTTTCTGGATATGTTCCCCTGGGCAAGGGAAACAAAATAAATGAATAATTTGGGACTACATCAGATTTAAAATTTTCTGTATAGCACAGGATGCAATCAACAAAACAAAAACGCAGCCTACAGTATGGGAGAATATATATGTCCATGGTATATCCAATAAGGGGTTATCATCCAAAATATATAAAGAACTCATATGCTGTTGATGGGAATGTAAACTGTTACAGCCACTATGGAAAGCAGTATGGAGATTCCTCAAAAAACTAAAAACAAAAAGAAGCATACTACCCAGTAATTCCACTTCTAGGAATTTATTTGAAAATAAGCTCTCTGATTTGAAGAGATACATGCACCCTGTTTTTATAGCTACACTGTTTACAGTGGCCAAGATATGGAAGCAACCCAAGAGTCCATCAATAGATGAATGGATAAAGAATATTTGGTACATATACACAATGGAATATCATTTAGCCATAAAAAAGAAAGAAATCCTGCCATCTGCTACAACATGGATGGATCTATAGGGTATTATGCTCAGTAAAATAAGCCAGGCAGGGAAAGATAAATACCATATGATTTCACTTATGTGTACAATCTAAAAAACAAAACAAACAACAATCAAAGAAGAAATAGACCCATAAATATTGATATCAGACTGTAGGTTGCCATACCGAGCAGGTGGGGGATGGGTTACACAGGCAAATTGTAATATAAGTTAGTCATAGAAAAGGAAGTACAGCACAGAGAATATAACCAATAACAATGTAATATCTTGATATGGTAATGGAATTAACTATACTTATCATGGAAAGCATCTAGTAATGTATATGTCAAGTTCACTATAATATTGTATATCCAATATAATATAGTATATTAACTTTTTTCTGACTAAAAAAAAAGGGACAGATTTATTGGGCTACTCAGGACTCTCTACCCTGTTTTTCCTGGGTCACCCTCCATATTCCCAGTCAGTCCTTTCTTGGTGTTGAAGCTTGTGCCCCTTCCCTCCTGAATCACCTCCTTGTGGACCCCATTGTCACAGACACTCCAGGGTTATGCCACACGAACCTCGGTTTCCCAGGCCAGGCAGACAAGAGCACCTGTCAGAGTGAGCAGTGAGCTGGGGTGATTCCCAGAAGCCCGGCCCTCAGAGCTCTTCCTGCAGGCATGTGGCAGGGCTCACACAAGGCTCTGATTGCTCCTTACCCTCACCAGCCCCTCACTGCGCGTTAAAATCCCTTGTCACCAAAAAAGCAGGAAGTCATCTGCTCCATCCCCTTTGCCCCAGAGAAAAAGCTCATGTCACCTGTTTGGAGTCCTGCATGCTGTGTGTCTGTGATGTGACATCTGCCGCATCATTGGTGCCTAAGACAGTTGGGGACCACTGGGCCATCCGGGCTGCTTTCTCCTCTTTCTCCCTCACACCCATTGCTCTTGGACATCGATCTTTCCAGACAAGGCAGCCGGTCTTTGGTGTAGAATCTGTCTAATGGCTTCCACTGCAGGACCCTCTGCAGGCTGGATGGGAAGGAGCACGAATAGATGTCACCTGGAGCAGCTGTCACCGTCCCATCCCTGTCCTGCCTCTCCTTCAGGGGCCCTCTTGCCAACAGGATCCTGACCCTCAGGCTGAAGGTGCAGAGACGGTGGCACATGAATAGCCAGGTGCTCTCGTTGTATATTAACACCAAGGAGGATGGCGTGGTCACCCAGAGCCACAGGAACGGGACACATGGGGGACCAGCAAACTCCCCTCCACCAGCACAACTCCACCAACCTTCCTGTTTACCCACTGAGCATGCAGTGCTCTGCTAGGGACTAGGGACATCATGGTGACTGACACCTAGATGGGCCCTTGAGAAGCTCTCAATCTGGTAAGACCACTAGATGCAGAGACCAGCAATGGTGCTGCAGGGCAGAGAAGACAAAAATAGAATTGTCAGAGGAGAGGTTGCCCAGGGGCGGATGTGGTTTATCTGTTCAACCAGAGGTTGATGAGGTTGGTGGCAAAAGAGTATTACAGAAAGGGCTCTGTCTGAGCTGGGTTTTGAAGGAGGAGTAGGATTCTTTTAGCAGACACAGGCACATTTCTAGGAACAGGAAACTGTGTGGGTAAACATTTGTACACTTAACTTGTTTGAAGGATTCAAGTATTTTGGAGTGAGGGAAGGTTAGAGATTTTAGGCCAGTGGTGATACTTGAATTTCTGTAATTTGGGGGATTAAGAGTAACACTGAGTTATTTATTGATTTCTTGAACTCAAAGGAGTTCAGCTGGCTGTGTCCATGATGCTCTGTCAACTATCAAGGCCAAGAGGGCACCTGCAGGTGGAGCACAGGGGGCCCTTCTACTGGCTGCAGCCCAGACCCACCCCATTTCCCAGCACATAAATATTCCAGACCCACAGAATCCTGCTGGGTGGGAAGGAAAGAGCTGCACATACAGACCAGCAAAGAGGAGCTCATACTGTGAAAGGAACCTCAGAGGAGAGACTCTTGGAAGGATAGCAGCCATGGACCTGATCCCAAGCTTTTCCGTGGAAACCTGGGTTCTGCTGGCTACCAGCCTGGTGCTCTTCTATCTGTGAGTAACTGTCCAGCTCCTCTCCTCTGTAACCTTGGACTTGGGTACCATTCAGGCCCTCCTTTCCCTTATGTGCTTTCAAGATTTAAAAGAGCTAATGAAGGGGAAGATGCTTGCACCTTGGTTTCTACAAACCCGTGTTATTGACCTGCTCAAGGGGCAGTCCCCACCCCCACCTCCCAGTTGCTGAGGCTAGGAGGGCTTGGTGACATTATTGCTCATGGGGACCATCTGATGGGCTACTGTCAGACTTGGGCCTAGGCTAATCCACCAGATTTCAGCAGAGGCAGGTACAGACACCTGGCCCCTGAGCTGTGGGCCCCTCACCCCTTCCCAGGCTCTGGGGACCCTGGGAGCAGGAGGTTGTGGTTGGGTTTTGTCTCACTATCTTGGCCTTCTGGGTCCTGTGTCAGCGGCAGGAGACGTGTAGAGGGGGGGCCCCTGTGTCACTCAGGTGGCCCCTGCCCCTCCCTCCCACCATCATTCACACAGGACGCCTGGTGCACCCAGACTTCACGGGGCTGGGGACTGCTCTGCTTTCTCTTCAGATGGGCTCATCCCTCCTTTCTGTGCCCCTCCCCGCCCCCCCGGGAGCTCCTCTTAAGATCTGGTTTTCCCCTTAGTTACAGTACAGCAGGATGAATGAAAACCACCTAGTAGAGGAATTCCTCTCAAAGGTGGGATTCCTGGCATTGTAGAGCAGGTTGGAAAAGAGTTGACATGTGGGGAGGGAAGGTCCCTCCAAGTCACATTTGACCCCTGTCTCAATTTCAACTTTCATTAAGAGTAGGAAGTCATGATGACACGAACACAGAAAATATAAACGTTGTTTTCATTCTTTCAAAGAAATGTTAGGCATTCTGAGTATTGTGGCAACATATTTTCTGCCTGATGACATTTTATCATTAGTTGATATGATTTAATTTTGTTCTATTAATGCGACATGTTTTACCAAGATAAGGCTATTTCCAGTGTGTTCTTTCTGATGGACAAGAGAGGGCTGTCGGTTCAGTATTCGTGACTCTAAAGGTGCATATGTGACGGAACCATTCTAGAATAAAGTCGGGAATATGAATGTAGAGTAGGAATGGGTGCTTCTGTGATGCAGATTGTCTGTGTGTTTCTAAGTGTGCCTGCCCTGTAGGGGCACGTGAGTAAGTGAAACTTGACCAGTGTCTATGCGAGTCATCCAGGTAGGTCAGGATGGAGAGGAGAACATCCCTCCCTGCGAGCAGACCTCCCAGAGGTGCTCCTTGGTGCCGGGACCACAGGTCACTCACAGGGCAGAGGGTGAGCATCTCTTCTCGTGAAGCCTGGGACAGGGACACCATCTACATCACACTGCGTGTGGTGTGTCTGGCAGTGGGGCTGTCCCTAGACGCTCTCAGCCTGAGCAATAAACACCATAGATTTAGAAGACTTTGAAACAGCCAACAGTCAGTATGTGTAGACAATGTCCTCCTTGTGCCGAGCCAAGGGGAACACAATAAGGATGACGTGCTTTATCGTGAGCACTTCATTTGTACCAAAAACAGGGTTACTCTCCCAACAAGAGGGAAGGTGGCAAGAAAGCAGAGGACTCACCCAGCCCGTCCACCACCTCGCTAGGGAACCACGTGAGTGCAGATACTAGGCCACATCTCTCTTTGGGAACCCATGTGCTGACATCCACTCGGTTTCCGGGCTCACTGGAGAGGTCACGTGACGAGCTGAAAGTTCAGAAGCGCTGTGATTTGCCATGGTTGCCATTGCAAAGGGAGGAACTGAGGCGGAACTGAGGACGTAGTCAGGGCACAGGTGTCCGGCGATGGCCTCGGAGGAGGGAGACACCAGGGCAACCTGGCCAAGCTGCCTCTGTTGGGCCCTTCAAACACACATCTTTCATGCAGTTCTCAGATTTATTTTTATCACTGAAGATGTTCTGGATTTGTACAGAAACTTAGTAACCTATACCGCCTTGGGGGCCGACCTCCAAAGGGGATGCATCTCTTAATGCAGTGCTCTGGAAAATTTTATGGTTACTCATTTTGTGTTGGATGTGTGTCTTCTCCTACTGACCGGAAGGTACCTGAAGTCTGGAAGTTTCCCTGTATTTTAGCTGAAAGCACACGTAGGGTATGTTGAACCATTATACAAAGCATACTTTTCAGACGTACTTTCTTAATTTGCCTCTATAGGGTTAGCCTTATAGGCCTAGCAAATTCATGGTTAAAACAGTCACTGCCTGCGTCTTCCCTCAGCCTCTCCTCTTTCTCTATTCTGCCATCTCTCGGTAACACTGGAGATGGAAGGCCTGCATGGATCCAGGACCCCCAGTCCTGGGACAACACATGACACACAAAAGAGTGCCAGGCGTGTCAAAGAGAACACCAGTCTAAATGGATTTCTGAGATGTTGACACACAGAGGTGGAAAACTAACTGCTTTTTCGGTGACCATATTGAAGCAGGAGTGTGTCTGGCACGATGCATAGCTGGGGAATAGAATGGGTCGGAGGACCAGATGCCGCAAGGGGCAGAATGGGGTGGAAAGACATCATTCACTCATTGGTTCCTTCCTTTGGGGAACACTGGGGCCAGTCACCCTTCTCTACAGTCAACCAAGTCAACCAAACTGCCTGACAACAGACACATGGGTGCAGATGAACTCACATTTCTATGAGGCCAATGCAAGGCTTGAATACAGTTTTCATGGTATAGAACTAAGAACACTGTGGCAGCAACAAGGCCTTTTATGAAGATAGATTTAGGAAGAACCAGATCCCCCTCAAGAAAAGAACTCCCAAAACGACATATAATATGAAAATGTAGTTAATACAACTAACCCTAAAAGAGCAACAGGAAAGAAGGCTGTGCCAGACGGCACGCCCCTGCAGAACAGAGCCGACCTCACGAAACAGGAGTGTTTATCAATCATACCTTAATAATAAGAAAAGAAGAAGAACCAGATCCTAAAGCAGGGTCAGAGCATAGGGGGAAGGAAAGCACAGAAGTCCCTCTGCAAACTGTAAGATCAGTATCACGGGGGGCTCTCAGTAACTCTCTTATTGGGTATATTAACTTAAGCAAAATCTCATTAATGCAGTAGAAAAAAATTTTCTCCTAATTAGAATGAGAATCTCTAGAATCATGGACAAGTCAACTCAGTAAATAGACATGAAGAGTAGCCTGGAAGAATCCCCGCCGGAACCTGTCAGGAGCACTTGCAGGTGACAGCTCCCATCGCACAGTCCCTACGGGCTGGGGCCTTGAAGTCCTCAGTGGCTGTGGGCTGATCACCCCCAGATCCACGGGTCCCCAGGAGGTGGGGAGGCAGGTGCTGCGTGAACGTCGTCGTTGCCCTTGGACGGGCTGCTGGTGCTTCCGGCCCACGTGCTTCCTCCCGAGCTTCCCGGCTCCCGTTCTGAGTCAGCGCCCGGCAGCCCCGGCCGCTGCTCCACCGTCCCGGTGACCTGCCTTTCTCATTCACTTCACAGATACGGGACCTACTCGCATGGACTTTTTAAGAAGCTGGGAATTCCCGGGCCGACACCTCTGCCTCTTTTTGGAACTGTTCTGTCCTACTGCAAAGTGAGTGTTGAGTTCCCACTTTGCTCCTTGTGGTCATAAATCCCAGCTTAGCTCACCAGTAAAACTGCCCATCCCAGGAGGAAGTTCTGTGGTGACAGACTTTCCTGAAATGGGATGTTTACAGTTCCCCTAGCAATGCCTGGTGCACCCCATGACGTCGCTGGGATTTCAGAGATGGACAGGAGCTTTTTGCTTCATTCTGGACCTGCACAGGGGGCAGCGTGTGTGGGTGGGCCTGAGTGGGCAGCGGGTATAACTGAGGCAGGATGGTGGGTGTCCAAACTCAGATATTTGACCCCTGAATGAGTTGTCTGTTAGAAAGACAGAATCATTAGATAAAGTCACTAGAAAGTGTACGATTTGATGAAATAGTTTAAATTTCACTGAGCAGAATGGTGATGCATGAACTATGAATCTTGGTGGAGACTTTGTGGCTAATCCTGCTCTGACCCCTCACCCTGGGCCCGGACCCTGGATGGAAGGGACCAGCTCACGTCCAGGAGGCCAGTGGGTAATGCCTTATGAGCAGGCTACTCTTTGCTTCAGATTTCCTTTCCCCAGGCACAGGCTTGTCTCTCAGATCCTAATTCCCCCAGCTAGGCCTGCAGTGCCCATGAATGTACTGTATTTTATTCCTTGTGAAACATTTTTTCCTGTGAAAAAGCACTAAGTTCTTTTCCACTTTTCCCAGATCCACTCCTTAGTAGATGCACCTGAACACCCACATTTCTGGGACTGTCTTTGCATAGTTAAAACTTCAAATACCACAGCAGAAACTTAGCGACAGGAAGAGGTGTTCATTACTTCCAGAAGTGAAAACTCAGAGCCAGCGCTGTGCTTTCCTCTATCCCGCCTGGGGTGGGGGCACCTTCCCGCTTCTCTGGGTTGAGCTGGAAACTGGAAGGCGAGTCCCCTAGTCATTCATTCATTCACTCATTCACTTTCTCACTCAACAAACATGCCTGAGACTTACTCCAATCCTCTACACGAAAGGAGGTCCCTGGTGTCTTTAACTTCCTAATTCCACTAGAATTCTAGAGAGGCTCGTGAGACAAAGGAAAGACTGCTGACTAGGAGTTCGTGGAGTACTCAGGCCACTCTACCTCCCCCAGCTCGGTGTCCTCAGGTGTCCATGGAGGTCATAACTCAGAGAATTTGGAGATTTTAGAGACAACACACGCACAGACAGGTCAGAAACACAAGCAGTTACCTGGTATCCACAGACACGAGTAAGTGATCAGTATCTACCATCCTGGGAGGAAACTCAGGAGTGCCTTTCAATTCTCCTTTTCAAGTATCTCCCCTATTTTCTCTCCTCTGCCCTAAGACATCTCTACTGAGGGCTTCCCTCTGCTAGTGAAAGGTAGTCCACCTGATTTCATGCCGTTCGAGTCATTTAGGAACTGATTTGAGGTAGGGTTCAGTCCATTTACATTAATAATGTAATTTTGTTTCTTCTTGCAGGGCTTTTGGGATTTTGACAACAAATGTTTTAAAACCTATGGAAAGATGTGGGGGTGAGTATTCTGGAAACTTCCACTGCATAGATTTGCTATGCTGAGGCCTCCTGTGGTGTGGAGGCCAGTCTCAGTGCAGAGCCTCTTGAGATGAGGTCATTTGCTAGAAGGCTTTTGGGGGCTGGTCCTACGAGGGCTCCCATCTGTCACAGGCGTCCAGGTCTCCAGTCTGCATCAGGCCCGGAGGGTGGCAGGGCATCGCTTTTCTCCAGACGCTGGTGGCTCAGGGACTGTAGCGTCCCTCCCTGCCCGTGCCTCGCTCTCCCTTCCTCTACATTTTCCTTCCTTACGTCCCCTTTGATTGCACAGAATGCATTATTTCAGACCTTCTAATATGTGCTCATGAATGCATTCTGTGACCCTTTTCCCACAGAATTCACCTTTCATTAAAAGCCAAAAATCCTTTGTTTAAATTTTGGATTTAAATGTCATTTTGAATAAGGACCAGAAGATAGTATGATTAAGTTCATACTGAACCTGGTGCCAGGGGCCCATCCCCAGTAATGGGCATTTTGACAGCGAGAAGGTCAGGCCAAACTGGGATGTGTCACATACAAGGAGTCCGCTTTGTGTGGTATGTGGGTCAAAGTGAGCCTGCCCTGCTGCTAAACAGTGTCTCCTACATGGAGCTCAGGGCCCACTGGGACCCATGTATGTGAAGAAACATAAGTGATTAAAAGAAAATATTGAACAAGTGAATTATCCATGCTTTTTTGTGTATTGTTATCTTCTTTGTCCTTTGTTTCAAAGTTTTCTAACCTTTCTGCTATGAATTACCTCTTTATAATAGTTAATATTGTATTTCCACAAGTAAGCTAAATAGAGAAAAACTATTCATAATCCAGCTCTCACTTTTGGAGTGTTCCAAGTTTTTCATCTGCAGATACATTTTTATGTATTTGTGATCAGTATGTCTACAGTTCTCATCTAACATTATGTTATATGTGGTGTTAATATTTTTATATATCTTCCAATTCTAACTTTTAATGATTGAGTGGGTGGTCTCTCCCTCAGTATTTTTTGTTTTACTTTACTTGTCTTCAATCATCTACTAACCTAACTTCCCTTATGAAAATGAAATGTTTTAAACATACAAAAATTATGAAGAATGGTATAGAAAATTCCTGTGTAAACACCACCTAGGCTTAATAAATGTCCCCATGTTCTTTCTAACCATGATCTCTAGAGTATGGATTATGTAATATCAGGATGAAATTGCAGGCGTCCAGGTGTGGCTCCAGCTGCAGAAGCCGGCTTGTTAAATGTCATCAGCTCTTTTCCCATCACAGGTTTTATGATGGTCGACAGCCTGTGTTGGCTGTCACGGATCCAGACATGATCAAAGCGGTACTAGTGAAGGAATGTTATTCTTTCTTCACAAACCGGCGGGTAGGCACCCATTTTTTAATTTACAATTTTATTTATTTATTCACTAAATGTTTATTTTGAAAGAATTAACAGTCCAGGAAGTTGCCCCAAAAATGTACAGGGCATGTACCCTTCATCCAGTGTCCCCCAGTGGTAACATCTGTGTAACTGTAGTACAATATCAAAGCAGGAAATTCAACATGGGTGCTATCCACAGAGCTAATCAGATTTCAACAGTGTTATGTGCACTCATCTGTGAGTGTGTGTGTGTGTTGCTCTATGAAACTTTATCATTTATGTAGATTAGTGTAACTCCCACCACAGTCAAGTGACAGAGCTGTCCCACCCCTAACAGGCTCCCTCCTACTATTCTTTTATAATCACAGTGTTCAGCGAGTCTTTTCCCCTTATCAGGGTTTTCAGCAGAACAAACTTCTTTTATTTGATAAGGCTCATCTATTGATTTTTCCTGTTATGGGTTCTGAATTTGGTGTCAAGTCTGAAACCTCTTCACCTCGCCCTAGGTCCCAAAGATTTTCTCCAATTATTTTTCTAAATGTTATATAGTTTTGTGTTTTACACTTAAGTCTATGATCCATTTTGTGTTAATTTTTGTATAAAGGGTGAGGTTTAGGTTGAGGTTCATTTTTTCCCT
>JAQQAC010015366.1:5684125-5735124 GCA_029783875.1 Phataginus tricuspis
AAAAAAACTGAAGGAACAAAACAGCAGCAGACTCACAGAACCCAAGAACGGACTAATAGTTACCAAAGGGAAAGGGACTAGAGAAGAAGGGCTGGAAGGGAGGGATAAGAGGGTAAAAGGGGCATTACGATTAGCAGACATAAGATGGAGGGGCACGGGGAGGACTGTACAACTCAGAGAAGACAAGTAGTGATTCTCATCTCACTACATTGATGGACAGTGACTGTAATAGGGTTGGTGGAGGGGACCTGATGAAGGGGGTAGTTTAATCACCACAATATTGCTCATGTAATTGTAGGTTAATGATACCAAAATAAATTGTAAAAAAAAAATTTTTTTTTTAGTGAAGACCTAATACCCATCCTCTTTAAAGTTTTCCAAAAAGTAGAAGAGGAGGGAATACTCCCAAACTCATTCTACGAGGCCAACATCACTCTAATACCAAAACCAGGCAATGACACCACAAAAAAAGAGAATTTCAGACCAATCTCCGTGATGAACATAGATGAAAAAATACTCAACAAAATATTAGCAAACCGAATTCAAAAAGACATCAAAAAGATCATCCATCATGATCAAGCAGGATTCATCCCAGGGATGCAAGGATGGTACAACATTCGAAAATCCATCAACATCATCCACCACATCAACAAAAATAAGGACAAAAACCACATGATCATCTCCATAGATGCTGAAAAAGCATTCGACAAAATTCAACATTCATTCCTGATAAAAACTCTCAACAGAATGGGTATAGACGGCAAGTACCTCAACATAATAAAGGCCATACATGACAAACCCACAGTCAACATTATACTTAACAGTGAGAAGCTGAAAGCTTTTCCTTTAAGATCAGGAACAAGACAAGGATGCCCACTCTCCCCACTTTTATTCAACATAGTTCTGGAGGTCAGGTACATATAAGAGAAAGCCACGGCAATCAGACAACACAAAAAAATAAAAGGCATCCAGATTGGCAAGGAAGAACTCAAACTGTCCCTGTTTGCAGATGACATGATATTGTACGTAAAAAACCCTAAAGTATCCACTCCAAAATTATTAGATCTAATATATGAATTCAGCAAAGCTGCAGGATACAAAATTAATACACAGAAATCTGTTGCATTCCTATACACTAATGATGAACTAGCAGAAAGAGAAATCAGGAAAACAACTGCATTCACAATTGCATCCAAACGAATACAATACCTAGGAATAAAGCTAACCAAGGAAGTGAAAGACCTATACCCTGAAAAGTACAAGACACTCCTAAGATAAATTAAGAGGACACTAACAAATGGAAATTCATCCCATGCTCTTGGCTAGGAAAAATTAATATTGTCAAAATGGCCATCCTGCTTTATCTCCAGATTCAATGCAATCCCTATCAAAATACCTACAGCATTCTTCAATGAACTAGAGCAAATAGTCCTAAAATTCATATGGAACCATAAAAGACCCCGAATAGCCAAAGCAATCCTGAGAAGGAAGAATAAAGCAGGGGGAATTATGCTCCCTGACTTCAAGCTCTACCACAAAGCTACAGTAATCAAGACAATTTGGTACTGGCACAAGAACAGACACATAGACCAATGGAACAGACTAGAGAGCCCAGATATAAACCCAAACATATATGGTCAATTAATATGCTAAAGGAGCTATGAATATACAATGGGGTGATGACAGCCTCTTCTAACAGCTGGTATTGGCAAAACGGACAGCTACATGTAAGAGAATGAAACTGGATTACTGTCTAACCCCATACACAAAAGTAAACTCAAAATGGATCAAAGACCTGAATGTAAGTCATGAAACCATAAAACTCTTGGAAAAAAATATAGGCAAAAATCTCTTGGACATAAACATGGGCAACTTCTTCATGAACATATCTCCCCAGGCAAGGGAAACAAAAGCAAAAATGAACAAATGGGAGTATATCAAATTAAAAGCTTCTATACAGCAAAGGATACCATCAGTAGAACAAAAAGACATCCTACATCATGGGAGAATATATTCATAAATGACATATTCGATAAGGGGTTGATATCCAAATTACATAAAGAGCTCACACACCTCAACAAACAAAAAGCAAATAACCCAATTAAAAAATGGGCAGAGGAGCTGAACAGACACTTCTCCAAAGAAGAAATTCAGATGGCCAACAGGCACATGAAAAGATACTCCACATCACTAGTCATCAGAGAAATGCAAATTAAAACCACAATGAGATATCACCTCACACCAGTTAGGATGGCCGCCACCCAAAAGTCAAACAACAACAAATGTTGGTGAGGATGTGGAGAAAGGGGAACCCTCCTACATTGCTGGTGGGAATGCAAATTAGTTCAACCATTGTGGAAAGCAGTATGGAGGTTCCTCAAAAAACTCAAAATAGAAATAACATTTGACCTAGGAATTCCACTCCTAGGAATTTACCCTAAGAATGCAGCAGCCCAGTTTCAAAAAGACAGATGCACCCCTATGTTTATCGCAGCACTATTTACAATAGCCAAGAAATGGAAGCAACCTAAGTGTCCATCAGTCAGATGAATGGATAAAGAAGATGTGGTATATATCCACAATGGAATATTATTCAGCCATAAGAAGAAAACAAATCCTACCATTTGCAACAACATGGATGGAGCTAGAGGGTATTATGCTTAGTGAAATAAGCCAGGTGGAGAAAGACAAGTATCAAATGATTTCACTCATCTGTGGGTATAAGAGCAAAGGAAAAACTGGAGAAACAAAGCAGCAGCAGACTCACAGAACCCAAGAATGGACTAACAGTTACCAAAGGGAAAGGAACTGGGGAAGATGGGTGCAAAGGGAGGGATAAGGGCAAAAAAGGGCTATTATTATTAGCACACATAAAGTAGCGGGGCTTGGGGTGGGGTGGGGGGATACAGGGAAGGCAGTATAACACAGAGAAGACAAGTAGTGATTCTATAACTTCCTACTCTGCTGATGGACAGTGACTGCAATGGGGTATGTGGTGGGGACTTGATAATAGGGGGAGCCTAGTAACCATAATGTTGCTCATGTAACTGTATATTAATAACAGCAAAATAAAAATGGAAAAAAAAGACAAAAGAATCAGAAATTACTGTATCTAAAACAATTTGCTAGTGGGTATGCAACAAAAACTATGTAAATTGTGTCATCAAAAATATAAAATGGGTGTTCAGCAGTAAAAGCATTGAGCTTTTGGATGAGAATAGCATAAAATAGACTGCTTAAAAGAGACTGTTACATCTATACATTTTTTATGTAAGCCTCATGGTAACCACAGAGGAATAAAAAAAAAAGATAGTAGATACAGAAAAGTAAAAGACAAAGGAATGAAAGATTATCGTTACAAAAAACATCACCAAATCATAAAGAAAGAGAGGAATATGGAACAAAGGATCTATAAAACCCTTGGATTAACAAAGTGCCAATGCTAAGACCTTACTATCAACAGTTATTTTATGTGTAAGTGGACAAATGAATGGGTAGAGGAAATGCGATCTACACACACACACACACACACACACACATATATAATGGAATACTACTCACCCTCAAGAAAGAAGGGTATCCTGCTGTTTCAAACCACATGGAAGAACGTAAGGACATAGAGGACAACATGATAAGTGTTAAGCCAGACGCAGGAGAGCAAATATCACTTCATCTCACTTACACATGGAATCTTAAAAAATTAAGTCAAAGTTGCAGTAATGGAGAGTAGAATAGTGAATGTCATATCCTAGGGAGAGTGGGTTGGGGTGATATTTATCAAAGCGTACAAACTTTCAGTTTTATAATGAATAAGTTTTGGAGACCTAATGTATACATGGTGACTTTACCTAGTAAAACTGCATTGTATACTTGAAATTTGCTGAGAAAGCAGATCTAAAGTGAAGTACAAGAAAAAGAAATAAAAGGCACACAAATGGAGAGAAATAAAAGAAGTGTCTATTTTCAGGTGACATGAATGTCAATATTGAAAAACACAAGGAGTAGAAAAAGAAAACTTTAGAACTAAAAAATGAGCTCAGCACGGTTGTAGGAAACAAGGTCAACACACAAAGATCAACCACATTTCTATATAATAAAAATAAACATCCAAAAACACATTAAAAACACAATGCCATTAACAATTGCTCCAAAGAAGCTGAAATAATTCAGGTATAAATTTAATGAAACATGTATGGGATCTCTATGCTGAAAACTGGAGATATTGATCAAAGGGTAGAAATTTCCAGTTTTATAATGAAGAAGTTTTGTGACCTAGTTATACATGAGACCCTAGTTAATAAAGCAGTATGTAAACTTGAAATTTGCTAAGACAGTAGTTCTAAAGTGTTCTTACCAGACAGCAAAGGAAAATCTGGGAGGTGCTGAATATGTCAATATCCTTGTGGCAATCATTTCACAATGTATACATATATCAAAACGTCACGTCATATACATATACACCTGAAATAAACACATTTTTATTTGTCAATAATAAATTTTTAAATGGTGAAAGACCAAATGCTTCCCCCTACAACCAGGAACAAGGTAGAAGTGCACTCTCGCCACTCTTACCATCATACCAGAAATCCTAGCTAGTGCAGTAGTACAAGAAAAAGAAATCAGAAAAGATGGCAGCTGAGAGGTGAGAGAAACCTCTTCCCAAAACCACATATAATATGAAAATATAACAAATACATCAAATCCTGAAAGAACAACAGGAAAGAAGGCTGTAGCAGATTGTCTACACCTCGGGAAACCAGCAGACCTAAAGGAATACGGTAATGCACCAAAGCCGTGATCTGGAGAGACACAAGCCCTTCCCCCACCCCAGCTCACTGGAGGGAGAAAGAGAAACGGAGCAGGGAAGGGATGGAGGCCTAGGCCTAGAACACCCAGCCCCAGAAATCTTCTCTAGGAGCACGAACCTATATTACATGGTGCTGTGGAGATTAGTGGGATTGGAAAGCTAAGACAGGCAGAATACTTGGAAAGACTGAGATCCCAGCTGTTTGTGGAAAACAGGGATCCACATCCAGCCGCTCTGGGACAAAAGAAAGGCAGGCAGTCTGAGAGACTTCCTAACAGTGAGAGGGCTACTAAAGGGGCAAGGGTTGCACAGAGGTTGCTGCTCAGGAGAAAGGACAGGTGAACAAAATTGTCTGGGCGCACTCTGCCCAGCAGGTTGAGAACTTTAGGGGCTTCAGGCACTGCACCACCCTGGCTGGCTATGGAGCTCTGAGGCCCCTCCACCATGATACACAGCCTGCTGTACCTTCCTCCCAGATGGCACCGGCTTGCAAACCAGCTGCCCACCCCCCCGCCTTGCTTCCTATAACAGCTACAAGTGCAAAGCACAGAGGATTTTCCCTGCATGCTTGGCCCACTGGCCCTGGCAGTGGAGACAGGCACTGTAGCCAGGAAGCAAGAAAGACCTCTTTCGTCCCAACAGGCACCAGTGCCGCTCCCCTGTGACCCCTGCCATCGCTCCAGGGGCAGGGAAGCTCCAGAAAGTAGAGCTTCTGGGTACAAGAGGGTGCCACCTACAAATATGAAATGTCAAAGGAACCTGGATCAACCAAAATCCCACAAACACCAGAAAAAGGACCAAGTGAAAATGAAATCATCAGTCTTCCTGAAAAGATTTCAAAACAAAAATTATAAACATTCTCATGGAGGTACATAAAAATATTCAAGAACTCAGGGAAGAATTCAGGACTGAGATTCAATCATAAGGAATACAATATCTGAAATGAAACATACATTGGAGGGATATAAAAGCAGATTAGATGGAGTAGAAGAGATAGTAAATGGAATAGAAATTAGAGAAGAGGAATACAAACAAGCTGAGGCACAGAGAGAAAAAAGGATCTCTAAGAATGAAAGAATAATGAGAGAACTGTGTGACCAATCTAAACGGAACAATATTTGCATTATAGAAGAAGAGACAGAAAAAGGTATGGATACAAAGTGTCTTTGAGGAGGTAACTGCCGAAAATTTCCCCAATCGGAGGAAGGAGATAGTCTCTCAGACCATGGAGGTGCACAGATCTCCCAACACAAGGGACCCAAGGAAGACACCAACATATATAATAATTGAAATGGCAAAGATGAAGGATAAGGACAGACTTTTAAAAGCAGCTAGAGAGAGAAAAAGATCACATACAAAGGAAAACCCATCACGCTATCATATTTCTCAACAGAAACATTACAGGCCAGAAGGGAGTGGCATGATATATTTAACGCAATGAAGCATAAGGGCCTCAAACCAAGAACACTTTATCTGGCAAGATTATCATTTAAATTTGAAGGAGGGATTAAACAATTTCCAGATAAGCATAAAGCTGAGAGAACTTACCTCCCACAAACCATCTCCACAGTGTATTTTAGAGGGACTCCTATAGATGGAAGTGTTCCTAAGACTAAAAAGTTATCACCAGAAGAAATAAAACCATAGTAAAGAATGTAGACCAATTAATAAGCAGATGTAAAATCAAATCAACCATCCACAAAGTCAGTCAAGGGATAGACAGAGTACAGAATATGAAACCTAATATATAAAGGATGGAGGAGGAAGAAAAAGGAGGAAAAAAGAGAACCTTTAGATTGTGTTTGTAATAGTATACTATGTGAGTCAAATTAGACTGTTAGATAGTAAGGAAGTTATCCTTGAACCTTTAGTAACCATGAATCTAAAGTCTGCAATGGCAATAAGTACATACCTATCGATAATCACCCTAAATGTGAATGCACCAATCAAAAGACATATAGTCACTGAATGGATAAAAAAACAAGACCTGTCTATATGTTGCCTACAAGAGACTCACTTCAAACGCAAAGACATACACAGACTAAAAGTGAAGATATGGAAGAATATATTTCATGCAACTAACAGGGAAAAAAAAGCAGGAGTTGCAGTACTTGTATCAGACAAAATAGATTTCAAAACAAAGAAAGTAACAAGAGACAAAGAAGGACATTACATAATGATAAGAGGGTCAATCCAACAATTGGATATAACCATTATAAATATCTATGCACCCAACACAGGAGCACCTACATATGTGAAACAAATACTAACAGAATTAAAGGGGGAAATAGAAAGCATTGCAATCATTCTAGGAGACTTCAACACAACACTCACTCCAAAGGACAGATCAACCAGATAGAAAATAAGTAAAGAGACAGAGGAAATGAACAACACACTAGAACACATGGACCTAACAGACACCTACAGAACACTCCACCCAAAAGCAGCAGGATACACATTCTTCTCAAGTGCACATGGAACATTTTCAAGAATAGATCACATACTAGGCCACAAAAAGAGCCTCAGTAAATTCAAAAATATTGAAATTGTACTGACCAGTTTCTCAGAAAAAAGATATGAAAGTAGAAATATATTAAGCAAAGAAAACAAAAAAGCCCACAAACACATGGAGGCTTAAGAACATGCTCCTAAACAATCAATGGATCAATGACCAAATAAAAACAGAGATCAAGCAATATATGGAGACAAATGACAACAATGACTAAGAGGGAAGTATACTGCAATATAGGCTTACCTCAGGAAAGAAGAACAATCCCATATGAAGAGTCTAAACTCACAATTAATGAAACTACTACAAAAAGAAGAATAAATGAGGCCCAAAGTCAGTAGAAGAAGGGACATAATAAAGATTAAAGCAGAAATCAATAAAATCGAGGAGAATAAAACAATAGAAAGAATCAATGAAAGCAGGAGCTGGTTCTTTGAGAAAATAAACAAATTAGATAAACCCCTAGCCAGACTTATCAAGAAAAAAAGAGAGTCTACACACATAAACAGAATAAAAAATGAGAAAGGAAAAGTCACTACAGACACCACAGAAATACAAAGAATTATTAGAGAATACTATGAAAAATTATATGCTAACAAACTGGATAATCTAGAAGAAATGGAAAACCTTCTAGAAAAATACAACCTTCCAAGGCTGACCCAATAAGAAACAGAAAATCTGAACAGACCAATTACCAGCATCGAAATTGAACTGGTAATCAAAAACCTACCTAAGAACAAAGCTCCTGGACCAGATAGCTTCATCGCTGAATTTAATCATTTAGTGAAGACCTAATACTCATCCTCCTTAAAGTTCTCCAAAAAGTAGAAGAGGAGGGAACTCTATCTATGCGGCCAGCATCACTCTAATGCCAAAACCAGGCAAAGACATCACACAAAAAAAGAAAATTAAAGACATCAATATCCCTGATGAACATAGATGCAAAAATACTCCAAGAAATATCAGCAAATCAAATTCAAAAATACATCAAAAACAGCTTGGAAGATATGTTTGACTGGACAACACACAGAGAATATGAATCCTGTTTGGCAGATGGTTTCCCCCAAGTAGTGGATGAAGAAGAGGTATTCTCAGCTACCACAAAGACTCCAAACACTCGTGGTGATAAACAAGATAAAGTCAAACAGAAAACATTTGTGGAACCATATTTTAAAGATGATGAAAGAGAGGCTAGCTTACAAAATATTCCTCATATTGAGGTAGTTCGGAAAAAAGAAGATAGATGAAAATTGCTTGGACACACATATAAGAAATGTGAAATATATTATGCAGATATTCCCGCAGAGGAAAGGGAAAAGAAGTTGGATTCCTGCTCAAGACACCGATTCTGCTACATTCCATACACACTAAAGAATTTTGGGGAAGATGGTTTTCCTTCCACTCAGACTTGTATGGAAAGAGGTTACATTAAGGATGGTCTTCATCCTTGTCCTCATCCAAAAAGACAGCAGCCTTACAATGCAATGTTTTCTCCAAAGGGCAAGGAACAGAAGACATAGATGCTGAAGCAAAACCAGGACAATTTTTTTCTTTTTAGTTATTTATAGATAAAGTTAAACATTGATTTTTTTGATCTTCTGTAAACTGATTTATAAATCATTTTTCTATTGAGAAAAAAAATACATCAAAAAATTCATCCATCATGATCAAGTAGGATTTATTCCAGGGATGGAAGGATGGTACAATATTCAAACATCCATCAACATCACATACCACATCAACAAAAAGAACAAAAACGACATGATCATCTGCATAGATGCTGAAAAAGCATTCGACAAAATTCAACATCCGTTCATGATAAAAACTCTCAACAAAATGGGTACAGAGGGCAAGTACCTCAACATAATAAAGGTCATATATGACAAACCCACAGCCAAAATCATACTTAACAGCAAAAAGCTGAAAGCTTTTCCTTTAAGATTGGGAATAAGACAAGGATGCCCCCTCTCCCCACCTTTATTCAACATAGTTCTGGAGGTCCTAACCATGGCAATCAGACAACATAAAGAAATAAAAGGCATCCAGATTGGTAAGGAAGAAGTGAAACTGTCGCTGGTTGCAGACGACATGATATTGTACATAAGAAACCCTAAAGAATCCACTTCAAAACTACTAGATCTAATATCTGAATTAAGCAGAGTTGCAGCATACGAAATTAATATACAGAAATCTGTTGCTTTCCTATATGTTAATGACCAACTAGCAGAAAAAGAAATCAGGAAAAGAATTCCATTCACAATTGCATCAAAAAGAATAAAATACCTAGGAATAAACATAACCAAGGAAGTGAAAGACCTATACCCTGAAAACTACAAGACTCTCATGAGAGAAATTAAAGAAGATACCAATAAATGGAAATACATCCCATGCTCATGGATAGGAAGAATTAATATTGTCAAAATGGCCATACTGCCTAAAGCAATCAACAGATTCAATGCGATCCCTATCAAAATACCAACAGCATTCTTCAATGAATTAGAGAAAAATAGTTCTAAAATTCATATGGAACCACAAAATACCCCGAATAGCCAAAGCAATACTGAGAAGGAAGAATAAAGCTGAGGGGGGGGGTTACGCTCCCTGACTTCAAGTTCTACTACAAAGCCAAAGTAATGAGGACAATTTGGTACTGGCACAAGAACAGACCCATAGATCAATGGAACAGAATAGAGATCCCAGATATAAACTCAAACACATATGGTCAGTTAATATACAATAAAGGAGAAATGACAGCCTCTTCAACAGCTGGTGTTGGCAAAACTGGAAAGCTACATATAAGAGAATGAAACTGGATTACTGTCTAACTCCATATACAAAAGTAAACACAAAGTGGATCAAATACCTGAATGTAAGTCATGAAATCATAAAACTCTTAGAAGAAAACATAGGCAAAAATCTCTTGAATATAAACACGATTAACTTTTTTATGAACATATCCCTCAGGCAAGGGAAACAAAATAAAAAATGAGCAAATGGAACTATATCAAGCTAAAAAGCTTCTGTACAGCAAAGGACATCAGTAGAACAAAAAGGTTCCTACAGTATGGGAGAATATATTCATAAACAACATATCTGACAAGGGGTTAACATGCAAAATATACAAAGAACTCACACACCTCAACACCCAAAAAGCAAATAACCCTATTAAAAAATGGGCAGAGGATATGAACAGACAATTCTCCAAAGAAGAAATTCAGATGGCCAATAGGCACATGAAAAGATGCTCCACACCACTAATTATCAGAGAAATGCAAATTAAAACCACAATGAGATATCACCTCACACCAGTTAGGATGGCCAACATCAAAAAGACTAGGGTCAACAAATGTTAGCAAGGCTGTGGAGAAAGGGAAACCCTCCTACACTGCTGGTGGGAATGTAAATTAGTTCAACCATTGTGGAAAGCAATATGGAGGTTCCTCAAAAAACCTAAAAATAGAAATACCATTTGACCTGGGAATTCCACTCCTAGGAATTTACACAAAGAAAACCAGTTGTCAGATTCAAAAAGACATATGCACCCCTATGTTTACTGCAGCATTATTTACAATAGCCAAGATATGGAAGCAACCTAAGCATCCATCAGTAGATGAATGGATAAAGAAGTGGTGGTACATATACACAATGGAATACTATTCAACCATAAGAAAGAAAGAAATCCTACTATTCGCAACAACATGGATGGAGCTAGAGGGTATTATGCTCAGTGAAAAAAAAGCCAGGGAGAGAAAGACAAGTACCAAATCATTTCCCTCATTTGTGGAGAGTAACAACAAGGCACAACTAAAGGAACAAAACAGCAGCAGGCTCACAGACTCCAAGAAGGG
The DNA here is from genome assembly GCA_029783875.1 of Phataginus tricuspis. NCBI lineage: Eukaryota > Metazoa > Chordata > Mammalia > Pholidota > Manidae > Phataginus > Phataginus tricuspis. Next base: position 5,695,290 of record JAQQAC010015366.1, read on the forward strand.
ACTAGCGGTTACCAGAGGGGATGGATGGGAATGGTGGGTGGGGAAGGAGGTAGAAAGGGATTGAGGGGTATTATGATGGGCACACATGGTGTGGAGGGGTCACAGGGAAGACAGTGTAGCACAGAGAAGACAAGTAGTGACTCTGTGGCATCTTACTACACTGTAGACAGTGACTTCAATGGGGTTTGGGGGGGACTTGATAATATGGGTGAAGGTAGTAACCACAATGTTTTTCATGTGAAACCTTCATAAGAGTGTATATCAACTATACCTTAAGAAAAAAAAAGAGGGCTAGGTGAAAAAAAAAAGAATTGAAAGGAGAATCTTGAAAAGATATTGATACAGCCATGTTCACAGCATTATTCACAATAGAGAAAAGGTGGAACCAACCCAAGTGTCCATCAACAGGTGAATAAATAAAATGTGCCATATCCATACAATGGAATATTACTCAGCCTTAAAAAGTAAGGAAATCCTGAAGTGGGGAGTTTAGTAACCATAATGTTGCACATGTAACTGTAGACTAATGATACCAAAAAAAGAAAAAGAAAAAGCTGAGTACATGCTTTCCCTGGAAGGGTGGCCACATGATGCAGTTCTGGCCAAAAAAAAAAAAAAAAAAAGTAAGGAAATCCTGACACATGCTGCAACACTGATGGACCCTGAGGATATATTAAGTAAAATAAGCCAGTCACAAAAGGAAAAACACTATGTGATTCTCCTTATTTGAAGTACCTAGAGTAGGCAAATTCATAGAGACAAAGTAGAATGATAGCTGCCAGAGGCTGGGTGGGCAGGGATGGGGAGCTGCCTAATGGGTACAAGGTTTCAATTTGGAAAGATGAAAAGTTCTGGAGATGAGTTGCACACAATATGAATGTACTTAGCAGTACTAACCGTACACTTCGAAATAGTTAAGATGACAAAATTTGATGTTTTGTGCATTTTATCTCTTTAAAAATGACAATCAACATGAACATCGGAGTTCTGACCTGACTGCGTAAACAAAATGAATTCCCTGGACGAAGTAAGATTTCCCCAGTAAACAAAAGTAACAAACTATTAAAAGCAATAACTCTCTTGCAGAAAAACCCTAAGGAGAAGATGTCCTGGAGCCCAAGAGCACTGGACCCAGCTAGACCCAAGGCAATCACTACACATTTATTTTTAACAATGCCCACTGGATATTGCCCCCCAGAGGCCAAGAGTAGCCCTGAAACTAATCCAGGTGTGAGGCGCACACCCCTCTCCCTGGCCTAAGAACCTGGGAAAGGAACCCTGCTCTCTCAGCCTCCTGGCTCCCTGGCTCACCCTGCCTTTCTACCCACAGACTTCCCCTCACCTTGCTTTCCTTGGGGCCCTGGGTTGTGTCTCTGGCTCCAGGTTGCTTGTGAACCATCTGCCCTTCCTTAGAGAGGAGGAAGAACTCATCAGGCAGCAGGTTGCTTCAGTGGGCTGGCAGAAATCAGACCGACTGGACAGGTCAGTGCCAATGTGGGGGGCAGGAGGAGACGCTCCTCTCTCAACATTGCAGAATGTGTAAGCCTAAAGACATCTCCTCCCTAACTTCTCAAAGACCAGCAGAACTAGCGACCTGTAGGAGACCTTGGAAACCATGGAGGGATCCAACCCCATCACTTTACACACAAGAGAGCAGAGCAGAGACTTCCTAAAATCACACAGGATTAGATTCCTGGACACCCTTGCAGGCTCTGCTCTCATTCCTGACTATGGAGGCCTATCCAGTCATTCCAAACACTGCTAGTGTTTCCTTCGCAGAGACATCCGAAAATGTTTGCTGGTGCGAAGACTCAGAAGCAGAGCAGGCGACTGCCTACAATGGCCTGACTTTCATATCATGTTGAGTACAAGCAATTTAGTAGGGGAAACACTAAGCAGAAATTAAACTTCTAACTGTTTCCATGGGGCTCCAAATTAAACATCTTATTTTTGGATGTACAAACATTCTGGCAGATGCCCTCTGTATGTACATGCTATCTTATGCTCTGCTTTTAAAGGTTATGTCAGACAAATATCCCAAAATTGAGACCTTCTTTCATTTTTAATATATATATAGTATTGCACTGCATTAACACATTATAGTGGCAAAACTATTCTATTATTTTGAACATTTAGTTGTTTCAATTTTTTTTAATTTAGGAATAATGTTTCCACAAATATCTTTGAACAAATGATCTTCTTTTTCTATCTGATTTGTTTCCTGCTGTACAGTCCCAAATGTACAATTCCTACATGTATATGCATTATTTAATCTCTGTAAATCTGTGAGTTAGATAATAGTACCTACCTTTAGAGTCTGGGGTAGAATTAAAAAGTTAAATTTTCAACACTTACATTGCCAGCTATAGACTGCTTATTAATTTATTATTAATAACATCTATAATGCTTGGAAACATGATCATCTGAGTATGTTTAAACTTTTCAATTAAAATCTGTTTATATTTTAGATATTCCTTTACTTTATCCATTATAACTTTCTCTATGTATTTCATTTTCCAAGTTGAATTAAAATCCAAATACTCAATTTCATTAGTAGGAATGAAATCACCTTTTTCATTCTTTTTTTTTGGCAGTGGTTACCTATGGTTTATATATCAATAAGCAATTCACTGATTTTTGTGTGATATTATACCCTGCAACTTTGCACACCTAACTTTATTTTTAGTAATGACTTCATTTCTCTTAAAAGCTTAGTTATAAGATAGGTGTTTTGCAAAAAGTTATGTTTTTTTATTTCTTTTTTCTTTTCAGATAGCCATCTAGTGAAATATTAAATAAGGAATGATAACAGAGAACACCCATATCTTTATTCTTCTTTTTAGGAAGAAAGCTTGTATCTTCCATAAACGTGATGTTAACTGTTGTTTCTAAATCCACAGTTTATCATATTAAGAAAAAAACATTCCTGATGTTTTCAGAGTTTTAAACTATAAGGTGATGATAAATTTATCTGGATCCAATTACATCATTTTGATATTCTTTTTTTAATAACTAGGCTAATGGATTTTCTCAAATTTAATAGCTAATTCTTTTAGCATATTTTCTTAGTTTGTAATATTTTATTTGGAGCATTTGCACCTATGTCTATAAACAAAATTTGTCTAAAATATTCCTTTAATTGTCTTTATTTACTTTGAGTTTAAGGTCATATTTGCCTCTAAAAATGAATTTAGTAATAATAAAGTAATAATATCCAAGTTAAGTAGGAGCTTACTATGTGCAATGCACTGTTCTATGCATATTATGGGTATTTTCTCATTTAATCCTCACAACAACCTCTTTAAGCAGATATTATTCTATCCACTTTACAGATTATTAACATAATTTTCTATGCTTTTAATTTTTTATTATTGAATTATTTGTTCTTAGAAAGTCAGAAGATTTTCTTCATTGGAATCAGGTGCCATTTTAGAAACTATTGGATAACTTTATATTTCTTTCTCTATTAGTATTATATTCATGTTCTCTAATTCTTTTGCATGTTTTGGGGATATTTTATATGCTTGTCAGTAGCCATCTATTTTATTTGATATGATGTATTAGCCTATTACACTCCGGCATTTATTTATTTATTTTTCATTTTAAGCCTGTGAGCAAATTTATTGTCCATCTGCATATGGATATATCGAGAGTATTATTTCAAAAAATTTTTATTAAAGTATCATTGATGATACACTCTTATGAAGGTTTCACAAGAAAAACAATGTGGTTATTACATTCAACCTTATTATCGAGTCCCCCCACCCCATACCCCATTGCAGTCACTGTCCATCAGTGCAGTAAGATGCCACAGAGTGCCTTACACTCCTGCATTTCTATCTTACAGTTAGCCTTTACCCAAAGATTTCTGCCTTTGGATGGCCAAATACTTGAATCCTTTAAAAACAATCATACCAGTAAAACATTAATTCAAAAATTTATCTTCCATACTAAGGAACAGCTCTCAATAAAGACCAAGAACTCAACCGGGACCTGCTGCCTCGCCGAAATCTCCATCCCTCCAAGATCCTCCCCAACTGTACTGGTAAGGTCCTTTGCTCGAAGCAGGCTCCACCTTAGCAAAACGGTCAGCCTCCCGAGACAGGTCGCCCCATCACTCCCATAACCCACCTGCACAGCTTTTCCAGACTGATGTCCCTGTCAGCTGTTCACCCATCCCCAGTCAACACACTTACTCCAGTTCTTTTTCCCCTCTATTATTCACATTCTCATAGGACCCAAATCCCAAGTAACTATGTCTTGTGAGGCAGTGAAAAATAATTTACATTGTATCTAGTGAAACTTCAGCTGATCTCACACTCAACTGTCACGAACTCCAGTTTATGGGGTCTCTACGTTGCTCTCCTGCCAGTTCCATTACTTTGGGCACTATTACACCTATAGGGTGTTTTCTGCAGGGACAACGCTTACCCTCCAGAGGCGAGTCCCTCCCTGGGACTAAGCTGTCCCAGTCAGCAGCTCTTCTGTCCAGGCTTGCCCTGACCGGCTCCATCCCACAGTCACGTTGCCAGGACCAAGGTGAGCCAGGGTCAGTGATGTGTGGCAGCCAGAGGACCCTGATGCCTGGGCTCTGTGTGGGTGAGGGAACAAGGGGAAGGTGTGGACACATAGTACCTTCTGGTTCTGTATGTGAACACTGTGGTTCCAGAATTCTGCAGAGAAAGGGCCTTCAGGTGGCCATCTTATTGTGAGTAAGAGGAAACTATAGGTCTTTACTTCACAGTGAGACATCAATTGCTCATATAAAGAGTAAGAGTATGATGGAAATTTGGGGAGCTAAAACACCTGAAACACAACCCCACTCCCCCAGCTATTGTTACTAACACTGAGTATATGGCCGCAAGTCACAAAGATTCTTCTTGGAGGGCTGGGAAATGGAGCTTTGTGGGATTCAGGATTGGCAGCATTTTGATGGTAAAATATGGTGGGGCCCTAGGACCCTGTGGTTGAGGCTTTTCCTTTGGCAGATGGAGAGCCTTCTTTGCGGTTTGTACCAAATTAAAATAGAGATGTGACCTGATGAGAGTTGAGGAACTACAGGAGGGAAGGTGGGACGTATGGGCACCCCAACCTTCTCTCCAGCCTGTGTCAGTCTGGCTCTCCCAGCAGAAGGGTTGACCATGGACAGAGGAAACCACACTGCCTCTGAGTTCACCCTCCTGGGGCTGTGCAGCCGGCCTGAGCGGCAGGAACCGGTCTTTGGGTTCCTCCTTGTTCTGTACCTGGTCGGGGCAGCAGGGAACTGGCTCACCATCCTGGCTGTTGGCTCAGATTCCCACCTCCGCACTCCCCTGTACTTCTTCCCCAGTAACCTGTCCCTGGTGGATTTCTGCTTCCTCTCTGTCACAGTCCCCAAGATGCTTGCGAACATCCAGGCACAGACTCAGACCATTCCCTATGGGGGCTGCCTGGCCCAGATCTACTTCTGCATTTTGCTTGCCAACATGGACAGCTTCCTCCTGACAGCAATGGCTTATGACCGCTACATGGCCATCTGCCACCCCCTGCACTACTCCACCAAGACGGGTCTGCAAATCTGTGTCCTGATGCTGGGCAGGTCCTGCCTCACCACCAACATCCACTCCCTGCTACACACCCTCCTCATGGCTCGGCTGGAGTTCTGTGCCAGCAACGTCATCCCTTACTTCTTCTGTGACCTTGTTCCTCTGCTCCAGCTCTCCTGCTCCAACACCCACCTCAACCAGCTCATGATTCTGCTGGGGGGGGGGGCTTGATCGTCCTCATTCCCTTTGGCATTCTCATCTCCTACATCTGTCTATATTGTGTCTGCTGTGCTCAGGGTCCCATCTGCCCAGGGAAAACAGAAGTCCTTTTCCACCTGTGGCTCCCATCTCACCACAGTCACCCTCTTCTATGGGACCATCACAGGTGTCTACTTGAGTCCCTCATCCTCCCACTCAGCTGACAAGGACTTGCTGGCCTCAGTGATGTATATGGTGGTCACCCCCACGCTGAACCCCTTCATCTACTGCCTGAGGAACAGGGACATGAAGGGAGCTCTAAGGAAACTGTTCAGTGTGAAGGCTTTATCCTGTGAGCTGTGACAGAAGGGGATGAGCCCCAGGGACAGGCTTCACCTATGGAGAACAGGAGAAACACAGACCTCAGTGTCTGGGGTTGTGACCATGGCCAGGGAAGCCTCTCATTGCTCATAAGTAATTGCAAGGTTGAAACTTGGGCCCCTGTACAGACTGCCGAGAGCACTAAACTCTCCCCCAAAGACAGAACCACACAACCAGGTACAAATTAGCTTCACCTGCACACCTTCTGGAGCAGGTTCACATGAAAAAGGTGAACTCACAGGAATCTTTGACCTGTGCTGATAAGCCTGTGCCAAAGGGATGCCCTCTGGGAGCCCCTGTGCACCCACCCCCCCAGTTTCGCAAATCTGTAACCCTCATCATCCCAATATCCATACTCCTCCACAGCACCCCTACTGCCTCAGCCACCATCCTCACATTCCAGGTTGAACCTAGGGGACAGGCTTGGAGGGTCCTCCCAAAGCTGTCCCAATCTTGGCCTCGGGTCCCACCAGAAGGGGTCCTATAGCATTAGGTACTTGTTTCAGGAATGCCTAGCAATTATCTCAGCTGAAAGCCTAGGCAGGCCCCACATGGTCCCACTTACATGTTCTTTTTTCTCTTAGCAAAGAGAGAAGGTCTGCCATCTGTGTGGCAACAAGAAGGGAGGCTAGACTTGGAGCTGGTTCTCTGGGTGTGAGAGCACAAAGAGAACGGGCCGCCATAATCCTAACGAATGTGCTTCTCTGCAAGTTGGCTTGGAGGAGGAGATGAGAAGCTGGAAAAGTGAACCTGCTTCCTACACAATCCGGTAATATCCCAGGCCACAGGTGAGATGAGGAGCTGGAAAAGTGAACCTGCTTCCTACACAGTCTGGTAATATCCCAGGCCACAGGTGAGATGAGAAGCTGGAAAAGTGAACCTGCTTCCTACACAGTCCGGTAATATCCCAGGCCACAGGTGAGATGAGGAGCTGGAAAAGTGAACCTGCTTCCTACACAGTCCAGTAATATCCCAGGCCACAGGTGGGGTGGTACAGCTCAAAAGCAGTCGTGACAATTACCAGCCGTTTGACTCCAGTCTGAAATTCACCATTGTGCCAACACACCGTGCTTTTTAGGCCCTACTCACGCTGTTCCAGCGGGCCCGACCTGCCCAATTTTATCAAAATTCTAGTTGTCCTTCAAGGCTCAGATAAAACACTCTGCCCTTCAGGAAGCCACCCCAAGTCTCCCCAGCCAAAAGAAAGTATTCTGTGTCCTCTGGAACACCATTTAATTCAAATGCTATTACAGTCCTTTCACACTCTGCTTTGCATGATTCACATTCACACATACTCCACTCCAAACAGGATGGAGTCCTTTTTAAGTTTTATAGAAGATACTGTTCATCTTAATAAATTCATCCTCAGAAAACACTGGGCAGGGCCTGGTTTAAAATAGTGGTTCAACAGAAGCATGCTGTCAACAACAGTAAGGGCAGCAAATGCTGGGGAAAGAACACTTACGGCCTTTCTCCCCAGGATTTTGCCTTAACCAGTGACTTTGTATCTCCCCATCCCCTCCGAGGAAAAAGCTTTACCCACCCAGTTGGTCAGAGCCCGAGGAGTTCACTGGTCCATACTTTAGGAATGGCAGTGGGCCCCAAGGGGTCAGCACCCAGGGACGAAGCTCCCTTCCCTCTGGCCTGGCCCCTGGTCGGTCCTCTTCTAATTTATGTGTCTGGTTGGAGCCCCCACTTGGGTCCGGCACCCCTCTCTCTCCACACCATGCCTGAACACACAGGTCCACGATTCAGATTTGGGGCTGAGAGAGGGAGACAGGGGAGACCTCGGCTCTTTTCCAGCTCACCCTTGACCAGTGAGTCCATGGTGGAGGTGACAAGGCATGACCTAGAGACCAGAGAAGCGGTGCTTGGCCCAAAGTTTGCTTTTGTTCCTTGAGCCTATTCTTTCCTTGGGAGACCTCAGGAGCTGGAATGACTGGCAGGGCAGGGTTTAGGCACTCCTGAGTCTCTGACCATAAAACCACAATGAAAGCACCACCACCTCGCCTCAAACCTGTAAAAATGTGCAAAGAAAAGTTGATGCCAACCCAGAGAAGAGGTCTTCCTTTGATATGTGTTTGCTAGAATGGTGAATAATACAATGGCTTGGTCCCAAGGTCAAAAAAAAAATTGAACAAGGAAAAAAATAACAGGGGCAGCAATGAGTAAGTACGAAAACGCCCTTCAACTGACCTTGCTCAGCGGTGGGCTATGAGGCTTTCTGGCTCTGTGGCCTCTTCCAAGGAAGGGCATAGGGCAAGGTAACTCTCTGATGCCAAAAACCTTTCAGACCGGCTCCAGTCCTGGCCCAGAGGCTTGCTGCCGGGGGGTAAATGGAAAGGAGTCTTTCTTCTTCATGAGCCAATTACAAAAAGTTCAGAAGTTCAGCCACCGTAAGAGACTTGGCAGCTCAAACCCAATCCTGTGAACATAACCAGATTGTTCATTTCTATTTAAAAAATAGTGTTTAAGAAAGAACGAGGAAAAAAGAGTTCCATTTCCACATTTTAAAAGTCTATTAAGGACCTATAGTGGTAAGAAAGTGGAACTATCTTCATGTGGGGAACTGCCTTGAATCTCAGCCTCGCCACGAGGGTGGCCACTGAGAACTACCTTTGAATTAAATCTCAGCCACGCCAAAGATGGCCACTGAAAGTCCCCTGGGGTTCAGCTGCGCATGCGCACAACTCTGTGCGTGATTGGAAAATTGAAAGTCGCCTTATTAGCATAGGTGTAACCAATCAGGAGAGACTTCACTCTATATATTCCGTGCCCTGAGCCCCAATAAACGAGTTCTTCCTTCGAGTGAACTTCCTGTCCTGTCTGATTGTCTCCGGAGAACGGCCAGCAGCCAGCGGCGGAGGCTGCAGGAACAGGCGGACAGCCGGCGCTTACCTCCCTTACTTCGCCTGTTGGGGCAAGCCTCTCTCCCTCCCTTCCTCCCCTCCGCTGGCTCGGAGGGTTGCAGAAAGAGCTTGTAACACAAAGAGCCGTAGTCCTGACCGAGAGCAGGACCGGTGGGAGAGAGGCTAGAAACTCCAACATCTTCAAGAATGAGAATAATACAGGGCATTTTCAGAGGCATGTAACACTTGCGTTCCATTATATTCTCTGTTCACTATGGATACCTTCCCCACACCAGAAGGCCACAGGTACATCCATTTAACAAACACAATTTTAGTTCAAGTGACAGTTACATACCAGGTACCGTTCTAGATACAGGGGATATAGCAGCGAACAAAATTAAGTCCCTACTTTCATGCAGCTGATGTTCCAGGGCACAGGGCAGGAGAACAGAAAAAAAAGAATAAGCCTACACTATGTCCGAGAGCTGTAAGTGCTATAAAGAAACTTCAATCTGGGTCAGGGACAAGAGACTGACATGGTAGGGTCATGCTTCAGTTGGTTGCTGATGTATAACAAAACACCCAAACTTAGTGGTGTTAAAAACAAAATTCAACTGAGTAAGTCTGAAGATCTAACTGGCTTTCTTAATTGATTCAAGAACTGGGCAGTAGCCCATCTAGTAAGTAGATGCATACCCCACTGAAGCAGAAAAGCAAGGGTTTCTAAAGGTAGAGAAGGATTAGGTAAAAGAAAATTATTAGCAAAGGCCCTGTTGTTTTAGGAAAGGTTACCCTCCTCAGAGAAGCAGGATGGGGGCCTACCAGTAAATTTCCTACTGCTGATCAGGAAATTCCATGTAGACTGGTTAAAGGTTACATTCCTGGGGTTGCTGAGATAGCAGTTAGGTTAGGTATTAAGTCTTGGTTTAACGACATAAGGCCAGTAACATATGTGACCCCATCTGTGGGCCTGTGGTTTTCTTTTTACCAAGGTCTTAAAATAACAGCAATCATTTACTCTATTTCTCATATTTCTAGTGGTGACTGGGCTAAGCCAGGCAGTTCTTCCTCAGGGTCTGTCATGTGGCTGTACACAAACAGGCAAGGACTGGAGTCCTCTTGAAGGATTGCTCGTTCTCGTGTCTGACAACTGACACTGGCTGTCAGTGGGGAACACTGTTAGGGCTGTTGCTGGAATATCCGTGCATGGCCTGTCAGTGTGACTTGGGCTTCGTGGCAACATGGAGGCTCTGTTCCGAGGGAAACATCCCAAGTACTGCCTTTTATGACCTCGCCTGAGGAGTACAGTATCACTGCCTTTACATGCTACTTGTTAGAAGTGAGTCGATAAGGCTAGACAATATTCAAGAGGAGAGGAATTGGACTCTATCTCTTGATGGGAATAGTGTCAGAGAATTTGCAGACCTGTTTTGAAAAACATCACAGCTAGTTAGGGAAATGTTTTGAAAACATCACAGGTAGTTTCTCAAAACAGAAACTCACATGAGAAGAGATCTCAGGCTGTGTAAAGGCCTTGAGGAGGCAGATTCTAGACAAAGAGAACTAGTGCACGGCCCCTGAGAGGGAGCACTCTGGCACGTCGGTCAACGTGCTCCAGAGAGAACAGTCAGCTAAGTAAGGTCTTCGGCTTTTACTCCAAAAAGGGAAGCCTTTGAAAAGTTCTGAACAGAGAAGTAAAGTTATCTAATTTACATTTCTTAAAGATCATCTGCTTATTACATGGTAAAGAGACTATGGAGGGGAAGGAACAGAAGTAGGGAGATTCATTAGAAGGCCACTGAAATCGTCCAAGAGAGAAATGGTGTAGGTAGTGAGAAGCTGCCAGGCTCTGTGTGTGTTTTGAAAGTGGATTTCCTGATGGCTTGGATGGGGGGTATGAGACAGAAGGCTCTAGGCTTTTTGGCCTGGGCAAATGGGGGAATGGAGGGCCATTCACTAAGATGAAGAAGAAATAGGTTTTGACTGTGTTGTGTATTTGAAACCATCATAAGATTGTATATCAATGATACTTTAATAAAAAATTAAAAGAATGAAAGTTAAAAAAACGGAAACAAAGAAATAGGTTTGGATGGTGGGGAAAGAACAAAGATTTGGTGTTTTTGTATGTGTTAAGTTTGAGATGCCAATTTGATCTCAAGTATATAGCCGGACATGAGGTAGAATTCAAAGGGGAGATTCAGACCTACTGGAATCAGCATCCCCCACTATGCCACTGAAATAGCTCTCACCAGTATCACCAATCTCTAAGTTGATAAAGCCAATGCACATATCTCACTCTTGTTTTTAATTGTGGTAAAATACCTATAACATAAAATTCACCATCTTAATCATGTAATGTGTACAGTTTAGTGGCATGAAGTACACGCACACGGTTGGCTACCATTACCACCATCCCTCCGTAGAACTCCTCCTTCTGCATAACTGACACTCTGCACCTGTTAAGCCACTCCCTGTTCCTGCTGCTCCCAGCCCCAAGAAATCGCCATCCTACTCTCTGCCTCTATGAATTTGACTATCCTAGGTCCCTCCTATAAGTGCAATCACACAGGGCTAGTCCTTTTATTTCACTTAGCACCATGTCTCCAAGGTTCATCCACATTGGAGCATGTGTCAGAATCTCCTCCCTTTTTAAGGCTGGATAATATTTCCTTATAGGATAAAACCAAATTTTCTTTACCCATTCATCTGTTGATGGACACCTGGATCAGTTCCACCCTTTGACTGTTATGAATAATGCTGCAATGAACGTGGATATCCAAATAATGTCCAGCATTAGTTGGTACAAAAACCAACTCAAGCACTTTTGAGTACCTGCTTTTAATTCTTTTACCCAGAAGTGGAATTACTGGGTCGTAGGGTAATTCTATTTTCAAGTTTTAAAGGAGCCATCATACCGTTGTCCAAAATAGCTACACCATTTCACATTCTCAGCAATAGTGCCCAGTGTTCCAATTTCTCCACATCCAAACTAAGAGATAAAAAACTGACTGGAATCTCTATTCAAGGACTTCAGTGGAAAGCTGCATGTCTTTGTTACCTATCTCTAGTTTGGGGTTATACTAAATGCTTTCTCTTTTGTTGCTACACTTAGTAGGAAGGAAAGGAAGATGAAATGCAAGAATATAATACATACTGAGTTAGGATCCAATGTTACGATGTCGGTGTTTTCTGTATGGACTGAGTTATTCTGACATGATGTGGTCTCTATAAGTTGCAGTAGAGAAATGGTTGTCCCCTTAGTGGCCCCTAGATCTCAGTTCCATGCAAAGTAGGTTAGGTGGGACAAGGGAACATATTAGGTAGGAGGGTGCCTGGGAAAGGACACAGTGGAGTGAGAAAGATAAGAATTATTTTTGCCATCTCTACAAAGTAAAGGACCCATGCTTCTGTGATGGCCTATCCCGATGCAAGGTGGCGGCTGAATCCACAGATGGCCCTGCTTTCGCTCTTCCCCTACCGTGTGTCCTCGCCCTTACCTTCCTTTTCCTTCAACAAATCAGTACATTACTTTCATCAAGCACAAAAGAATTATACGTTAAGATAGTTTACTAATAAACCAAGGTAAAATAAGAAAACACCTCATTCAAAAGAAAGCAAAAGGGAAATTTTCTCTTGAATAGAGATTCAGAACCATCTAGAATCCAGCCTGTTCTGTTGATCCAGCTTCTGGATTGGGCCTGATTCTCCATCAGTCAAAGAGGCTATGCTCTTTCTCAACCTCTTGTACATTATTTCAGAGGTGTCCCCGTCAAGGTCCTCAACAGCCTATGAGTCCCTCTCTGTAGTTATGCAGAACAAAGAGCTATACGTTTCCCTAAGAGGATATCATTAGAGATAGATTTTACTCAGATTTCAGAACTTACAGGTATGACTGTTAGAGTTCCTATGGATTCTCTGCAACACTCAGCTCCCCAGCTCCGTCTCACCTGCTCTGCTGTGCGCTTCACACCCAGGCCAACACACCTAGTCTTGGACATGCACGACCTCATCTGATTCAGAATTCAGCCATTTCACACAAAGCTGCACTCTTGGGATATCCAAAGGCAAGTGCTTCAACTGCCTCCCCCATTATGGGGACATGAGAGAGGAGCAGAGTACCGGCAACCAAGAAAATCAGGGAAGGGGTGCCAGGCAGAGGAGAGCATAGGTAACTACTGCAAAAGGCATGGATTCATTAAAGACATCTTTATTAAAGTGGCATTGTGCTGAGTAATGAGTGGATTCTGACCCCAGAAAAATAAAAATCAAAATCCTTTCCTAGTGAGAGATCAGGCTATAACTATCCTGTACTACTGAAGAGACTCATGGGTTATGACTGCCAGCTGGAAATAGGAAAACGTTCTGATCATTTGCAGGCCCATCTCCTATCTGCTTTGGGTGGGTGGGAGGAAACTTCAGGATCTGTTCAAATGTTTGAATGAGCGCTCTGCTACCAGTGTTCCACCTGATGGACTAATCATTCTTGGAATGTATGTACGTTATTATCACCTGAAGAGATGGGTAAAGTGAGGATTCCTAGGTCCCAGTGGAAAACTGCTCCACCCCCAAATATATTTTAAAGAAGTTTGCCAGGTGGCCTTGACATAATACTTTCAGAATCTCTGTTGAAAAGTGCTGTTAAACATGTCAATATGCTTCAGTTTATCCGTTAAGTTTGTTAGAGCAAAAATCAATTCAGCACCGAACTAGAAGTGGTTAGCAGAGCTCCACCTGGTGAAGGTAAAGACATTTGTAGAGAAAACACAGGAAAAGGAAGCAAGGAAATTAATTGGCCATACCTTAAGATTGCCTTATATGGGAAAGCCTAGTGAGTTGTGATTGGTAATCCTTATATGGGCAAGCCTAGTGGACTGTGATTGGTAATCCTTATATGGGAAAGCATAGTGGGCTGTGATTGGTAATCCTTATATGGGAAGCCTAGTGAGTTGGCTGTGATTGGCATTCCTTAGGTTTTGATTTCTTAACCTTGAAGCAGTTATAGCCTTTAGGTTTTGGCTTATGTAACTGCCAAGGCATTAGAAGCACCTCAGTTTAACGGCCTCCTAGTTTAATTTCACAACGTGAAGGACAGAATCTCAACCTAGAATATCCTAAGAGTAGTTTTCACCTTGAGCATTAAGTATGTTAGGGACTTGCCGACTCTACCCCTAGCAAAGCCAGAGCTGTGAATACCCAGCAGCAAGCTGATAGAGCTGCTCTACGGAGCACTGAGTGCCACCCAGAGGCAGCAATAGCTTCTGCGGTATCAGGGAATGTTCTGAGCAGTGCAGCTGCATCACATTTAAACCCACTACATTCAACCTTTTGAAATAGATGCCATTATTCTGTGAGGAGATGATCTTCCAGAGCCCCAAACCCCACACCATCTGGTTATCTGCCCCACCGCTCCCGAGTTTCCAGCAGCATCAAGCACCGCAGGGTGGAGGTACGATTGACCAGGGAGGTATTTGGGGCACCTCGTTGTGGGGAAGGGTAGAGAAGCAGGAAGAGCAAGGGAGCTGGGATGTTCAGGTCTCCAGATGGAACAGCCCCTACTGCCCTGACTATACACATGCAGATACCGGGTGTGGGCTGGAGCTGAGATCCTGGGGGCCTTCGTGGGGCCTAGTGTCAGGGAAGCTTTCCAGATGTACGCCCACAGTCAGTGGGTGGTGTCCATCACGCACACACTAGGGATGCCACATTCATGCTTTCTGGGGGCCTAATTCCAGCATATCTGAATTTAAAGCAAACAACTGGGCTTTCAAACCTGACTAGCCTTCTAAAGATCAGTCCTGAACATCTAACCACCCTTCACATCCACCAATTCTAAAATTAGACTCAATTTCGCCTGTAGAGGTCCTCTTATTTGGATCTTAAAGAAGCTTTTTTAAAAAGTGTCTTTTTTTTTGTACAAATGTTAATTGGGAATTAAGGAATTGCCCACTTTTGTAAAGTAGCGTAACAATATTGTGGATTTTTAAGAATCCTCACCTTTTAGAGGTACACACTGAAATATTTATGAACAAGAAGATTTGGGATTTGCTTCAAAATGCTTCAGTTGGGGAGGAAAACAGGAGGTGGTGGTAGAGATGAAACAACACTGGCTATGAGTTTGTAATGAGTAAAGCCAAATGGTGGGTATGCGAGGATTAATTTACATGTGTTTGAAATTTTCTATTATAAAGTATTTCTAAGTAGAAAAATACAGAAAACAAAATATTTTACGTATGAGTAGGTAACAATAAGGCTACAATTCAATTCTATGGATAAAATTCTCTTTTGAGGTTTTTTTGTGTCATCATTGTGGGGAAGTTGGGGTTCCCATGACCAGGATCCTCACTGAACTTAAACCACCTGATAATGTAACTGGCCTGTTGCTAGGCTACCGCTTCCACACCCATAGGCAATAAGCTATTATTGTGCTATATAGAGAGCTCGGCCCAGTGCTCTGGGAGGAGGCAGAGACACTAGTGCTCGACCTATAGCTGCGAGAACAAGCCAGGTAATAAACTCTTTCACCCCAAGAATGTTTTACTGTCATTTTCTTTGGTCATATTGCATAAATAGTGAACTTGCCCAGGGCTGAAATCCACTGGCAAGACAACTGGCACAGTCGGCAGGATTCATTGTTGACCAAGGAAAAGACAGGCTTTCTTATGGGAGGGGTGCTTTAGCGGCTGCCCCTGTGAATGGGGAGACAGTGGATTGTCCCCCAATGGGTATGTGGTCTGAGGTAGCTTGCCTCCTAGAGGGCTGGGGCCCCACCCCAGGACTGGAGGCAGGTGGAGGTGATACCTGAGGCAGTAGGGGTTGTAGTAAGTAGTAAGTAGGTCTTCTGAGAGACAGGGTACCTGTGAGGCAGTGGGGACTGTAGGTTGGCTGCTTCTCACAGTATTAAAAAAGTCTCTTCTTCTCTTCTGTAGAAGAGAAGGACATGCTCCTGAAAAAGACCCAAGAAATGGCAGCATGAGAACATGAGCTGCAAACTGCTGTATATTCACTGAAGAAGGAAATGGCATTAATGTGAGAGGAGGCATCATGAGAATTCAGGCAGCGAGGTGCCACTGAAGAGGTAAAAGATTCCTTACAGAACAAGACAGCAGCGCTGCCAGGTGCTCTGAAGGAGGAAAAGGCCATAAAGGAAAAAGACAAACTCCTGAGGGAAGCAAAGGCACAGGTGGCACAAGAACGCCAGCTGCAAAGCATTGACTGTAGATTACAGAGAACTGAATAAAGTCATACCCCCTATGCCTCCTGCTGTCCCTTCTATTGCAGGCCTGATGGTTACCCTCAGCCATGAACTAGGAACATATCATTATGTGGTAGATCTTGCTAATGCCTTCTTTTCCACTGACATTGAGCAGGAAAGTCACAAACAGTTTGCCTTCACGTGGGAAGGATGGCAATGGACTTTCACCGTCCTCCCACAGGGACACCTCCACAGCCCCAGCATCTGTCATGGACTTGTAGCCCAGGACTTGGCTACAGGGGAGAAACTGCCAACGGTGCGGCTGTACCGTTATATTGATGATGCTCATGTCCAATTCTCTTTCAGATCTAGAACGTGCAGCACCTAGACTGCTGCAACATCTACAGGAGAAAGGATGGGCTGTGAACAGCACCAAGGTTCAGGGACCTGGTTTGTCTGTCAAATTCTTGGGGGTTGTCTTTCCTGACCAAAGTTATACCAGAAGCAGTTATAAAGTCCAGGCCTTTCCTACCCTTACAACTGTTGCATTGTTACAGGAGTTTGGGGTCTTCTAGACTACGGGGAGTGTTTGACCCGCACTTGGCACAAATTCTGAAGCCCTTATACTGGTTGGTACGAGAGGGCGTCAGGTGGGACTGGGATGAGACATGTGCATCTGCCTTTACTACAGCAAAGCGGGCAGTCAAGGCCATACAGGCCGTGAGTGGGATAGACCCATCAAGGCCCTGTGAG
Source organism: Phataginus tricuspis (assembly GCA_029783875.1). NCBI lineage: Eukaryota > Metazoa > Chordata > Mammalia > Pholidota > Manidae > Phataginus > Phataginus tricuspis. The sequence continues at coordinate 5,712,188 of JAQQAC010015366.1, forward strand.
CCGGATGTTCATGTGACTAAAGACAGTTATGACTGGGGTCTCTGGCAGCGGCTTGAACAAACTCACCAACCTACTGGATTCTGGTAACAACTCTGGAAAGGAGTAGAGGTACAATACACTTTGATAGAAAAAGAACTGGCTGCCATGTATCAAGCCTTGCTGGCTACAGAACCCATCACTGGAATGGCCCCAATAAAGGGTACAAGACTGGACCCAAAAGCCCAGGAGTGGCGTGGCACAAACGCCCACACTGGCCAAGTGGGGTGCTTACCTACAGCAGCATAGTCCCTCTCTAGTAGCCCCTTGAGTGAAGAACTTATTGGGGCCGGTGACATATACTAGTGAAAAGCAGGAAGAACCTGCTTTTGGACCATTAGTAGCAGAGAGTCCCTATCGGGAGGGAAGAGCCCCTATACCCAAAGATGCCTGGTACACAGAGGGCTCCAGCCCTGAACAGCCGCCAAAATGGAGGGCCATAGCTTTCCATCCTAAGACTGAGATAATATGGATGGAGATGGTGAGGGGAAGAGCAGCCAATGGGCAGAGCTGTGGGCTGTGTGGCTTGTGATCAGTCAGGAGCCCTCCCCTATAGTTGTCTGCACTGACAGCTGGGCTGTCTACTGGGGCTTGACCCTGTGGCTACCAACCTGGTACCATGCCAACTGGCTGGTTGGTCCCCGACCCCTCTGGGGGCAGGCATTGTGGCAAGACTTATGGGCCTGTGGTCAGACTAACATAATTACAGTATACCATGTGACAGGTCATTTGCCACTGGCATCCCCAGGAAATGAAGCAGATAAATTGGCCCAGATACCCTGGTTAGAAGGAAAGCCTGCCTCTGATGTAGCATGCGGGGCAAAAGACAATGTAGGCTGTAGCCCATCGGTGGGGCTTGCCTTTGACCTTTGAAGAAGTTAGAAGAGCCCGGCAGGAGTGTGTCATATGCTCTAAAAGGGACTTACACCAAGTTCCACGGCAACATGGGAGAATAGCAAAGGGGCCTATACCCCTCATCAGGTGGCAGACAGACTAAGACTATATTGGGCCTTTACCTGTGTCAGAAGGATATCGGTATGCCATGACTTGTGTGGACACAACTACTGGACTTCTAGTAGCTTTTCCTATCCATTGTGCAGACCAGCAAATGACCGAAAGAGGCCTGGGGCGTCTCTTTGCCGCCTATGGCTGACCATAGGTAACTGAGAGTCATTGGGGCACCCATTTTACTGGACATACACTGCAAGAATGGGTGCGATAGCTAAGAGTCAAATGGAAGTTTCATGTGCCGTACAATCCTACTGCAGCAGGCATGATAGAGAGGCACAATGGCTTGTTAAAATCACGACTAAAGTCAGATACCAATACTCTGCAGGGATGGTCAGTCTGCTTATGGACCATGCTATGGCGTTTGAACAAGAGACCCCGAAAGGGAGCCCTGAGCCCCGTAGACATGTTAACACATATGGCTGCCTCCCCTATACACTGCAAGTACAAACCAAGGAAGAATCACTGAAGCCAAGGTTTGGCCACCAGAATAACATCTTGCTGCCAGCACCAACTGCACTGAACCCTGGAGACTCCATTGAGTGGACGTGGCCTTGGACCTTTTGACACATGGACCAACAATGGCTGGCTCTCCTGGCACCTTGGGGACAAAGCCTGGAAGCTGGCCTCCTGTGTATTCCTGGAATAACAGCAGAGTGGCCACCAAAGGTCACAGTAATATATCCTGAATGGCTAGAAGGTAGGAGCATCTTACCAGGGAGTTTTGTTTTATCATTATGGCCAGTGCATGCACCTCCAGTAGCACTATATATAGACCCTTCAGTAACCCCATGGGGAAAGGAGTAAAAGTCTGGTACTAGACCTGGACGGGACCCCCTTCCTGCTACAGTCCTATCACAGGACCACTCTCTTGATGCATCCTACCTGATGGACAAGATTTGCCTATGTTGGTGTCATTAAAACATGTGTCTTATTGCCCCTAAGGTCTTTGTGGACTGGGAACCTCCTCTGGCTTGAGGATTATTGTAATCTTTGTTACCTGAATCAAAATCTTTTGAATCCTAATTTTTGTTATTATCTCTAAGTTGTTGTTAGCTTCTGTTGCTGTTGTGGAATATGGTTACAGTGCTCCAGCTTTCTCGCCACAGGGACCACTGCAGAAGATTGAGAGCGTGTAGATTTTAAGGTGAGAATGCTGGAGGGGTGGAATATGGGGAAGCTGGGATTCCTATGGTCAGGATCCTCACTGAACTTAAACCACTTAATGATGTAACTGGACTGTTGCTAGGCTACCGCTTCCACACCCATAGGCAGTAAGCTATTATTGCACTATACAGAGAACTCGGCCCAGTGCTCTGGGCGAAGGCAGAGACGTTAGTCCTAGACCTACTGCTGGGAGAACAAGCCAGGTAAATAAACCCTTTCACCACAAGAACGTTTTACTGTCATTTTCTTTGGTCATATTGAATCCATAGTGAACTTGCCCAGGACTGAAACCCACTGGGAAGACATCGTCTATAAACTTTGATCTCAAAGCATATATATAGTTGAGCCCAAGGGGAAAGACAGCAAGGCCCAGCTCCTACCCAGGCTTCTCTCAAGAGATTCCAACTGGCTGAAAACCCATAGGCCTGTTTGACAGGCCTGTTTGGCTAAGTATATGATCAAAGCAATGAGCAGAAAGACCACTGATGAGCTACCAGCCCTTGACGTTCCCCCATCTAGCTTTGGAATACAGACCTCCTGGAGAAAGCCAGACTCAAGCCAGGTCAGCCCACGTGTCCTACAGATCAGAAGCCAGAGACACAGGAAAAGCCTTCCACTGGGTTTGGCTGCCAGGAGGCTGTAAACCTTGCCTGGCTTGTCTGGGAAAAGGGGAATGAGCTGATCTGCATCTGGACCTTGACACTGCTGAGAAGTGGCAGCAGCCTGCTGTGTCTCATAGCAGATGGCCCAGACACATGTAAGCCCTGGTTATTACAGCCTCGTGCAGGCAGCCGAGAGGCAAGCAGGTCATTCACTAAATCAAACACTATGGCTACCATCAAGAAACAGGTGATAAAAGAATGCATTTCCAAGTGGACTGAGTAACACAACTCTCCATGTTAAAGGCATTATCATTTATCATATTTACAATGGAAAATGGGGGGAAAAAATCTCAGAAAAAGAATAGAATATTAAGAAGCACCATAGGACAAATCACATCTTGCAATTATAGTACAGTGTTAACAAAAGACAGGCTAACACACTCAGCAGCCAGCACTCAAAGGTGCACCATCACAACACTGCAGCATGGTCCATGCTCATTACACAGTTACAGAATTTTAAACAGAAAGGGAGTCCATTAGTGGTGGGAAAATAATACAAGAAAGCTTAAACACAGTTGCAAACACTGCATCTTCTCATTTGTAAATATGTATTTTTAAATGCTTACAAACATGTTTATTTTTCCTGAATTGGCATTCACGCGTAACAGACTGCTACCACCTTGTCATCTCCACTTGGCGTCTAGGACCCCAAGCACCTCTCAGATGACAAGGATCTAGATGTGCTGACAGAGAGTACTTAGCAACAAGAGGTGGCAAATGCATTTCAGGGCAAGCAGCTGCCAGGACCAAGGACACATGCTCAGACCCCAGGTCCACAGGGCTCAAGGGAGCATCTACAGGTTCCACTGTGGGTGGTTCTGAAGATCAAATACATTCACTAAAATGTTAAGTTCCCCAAGGTCTGGGATGTTCCCTCTATTTTATTCACTGATGTATCGCAAGCACCTAGGGAGATCCTGACACTCTGCTGGGTGTCAATAAATACGTATGGAGTCAATCAAATGAGAATACAGAGGAAAGCATTTTATATACTGTAAAGTGCCATCAAATATTGGTTATTAAAACTAGTTCATCTTTCAGACTCATTTAACTAGGTCTTTATACAGAACTAAAGGTTTTTTAAAATACTCTGTTTATTCAGTGATCGATAACAAAATATTAATTTCCTAATAGATGTGCAGACAGCTATTACAGTACAAAGAATAATGGAATGGGGAAACTTTATACAGGTGAGGGTACAATGTTAGGCAAAGGGCCACATAAGGTAAAATAAACACGGCTGCCTGAGGCCCCACATGGGGAGGGGGGAAGACCCAGCACCCAGGCTGGCGGCAGAACGAGCTCAGGAAGGCCATCCTCTGGCACAGCACTGACCCCAGACAGAACGTGGAACATGGCTCTTAACAGCTGCAGGTCTGTGCTGCTGAGACACAAGCTCCACTAGGATGGGGTCTCAAGTGCCTCGTTCTCCACTGTATTCCCAGCACCAGGGATGTCATAGTTGTGCAATAAATATTTGTTAAATGGAAAAGAGAGTCAGGGGACAGGAGTCTGAGCTAATGATCTTGCAGGTGGATACAACCCTCAGAAACGAGTTTAAGCTGCCAACACGTGATAGAAATTTGCCTTTACTCCCCAGCTTGCTCAGGAGGTGGACATGAACATCTCATTGAAGGAGAAAAACCTCAACCTGAAACAAAACTCAGGATATCGTTTCTTCAAAAGATGGCAAGGGAAAGTGTAAGCACCATCTGGGTAGGAAAGGAGGGAGATATTCTCTCTGGAATCTCGAACCAGGCCCTGCCCTTTTCCTGTTTGAGAATAAATGGAAAGAAAATGGGGCCTATGCCTTTCTGTTCCCCTCAGTGAGTACAGGTGGACCCCCCTCCACGAGCATCGCCCACCCACCTTCTCCAGCACATTCAATGAGCAACATGGGCATCTTTGCAGGGTGCCCTTACTGCACAGTGGGCACCTGGCGGTGCTGAGTTTTCTGGTGCCGATTAAGGATGGACCTCTGGTTGAAGCTCCTCCCACAGGCAGGGCAGTGGTAGGGCTTCTCCCCAGTGTGGATCCTCTGGTGTCTGACCAGCCGCTCCCCTTTGCTGAACCGTTTTCCACACACCTGGCACCCATACGGCTTCTCACCGGTGTGGGCGCGCCGGTGCACTGCCAGGTTGGCGTTCCTGCTGAAGCTCTTGCCGCACTCACAGGTGTAGGGCTTCTCTCCAGTGTGAGTTCTCCGATGCACCTGCAGATGCTGCCTCCGGCTGAAGCTTTTCCAGCAGTCTCCACACTTATAGGGCTTCTCCCCTGTGTGGCTCCTCTGGTGGACCTCGAGGTGGTGCCTCTGACTGAAGGTTTTCCAGCACTCGCTACACACGTAGGGCCTCTTTCCCAGGTGGGTTCTCTGGTGCTTCATGAGGTACTCTCTCAGAGTGAACCCCTTCCCACACTCAACGCAGCCATAGGATTTCTCTTCTTCATGGGTTCGCTGGTGTCTGACAAGATTAGAGCTCCGACTGAAGCCTTTTCCACACTCGGGGCATTGAAAAGGCTTCCAGAAGGAGCTGTGGGTCTTGAGGTCACCGGGCAGGGGAAGGACGCCACTCAGGGGAGGAGGTGGCCCTGGCATGCTTTCCCCAGAGCTGCCGGGCTCCTGCTCACAGGTTCTTTCAAGCTCAGGGCTCTGGAGAGCAGCTTCCCCAAACCTCTCTGGCGGCACCCGAGCAAGCGCCCCCTTGAGGTCTGCCTGCTGGGCTTTAGCATCCTTTTCCTTGCTTCCAGTGCCTACAGGACAAAGGACATACAGACTGATTCTGCAGCAGCCAGGAAAGTAAACTTGTAGGTTACAGCTGGGCTTCTAAAGGTGTCCCATCAACAATTCCTTCTTTTTTCCATTGATCACCAATCTCAAAATATTTTTCTTTCATTGACCCTAAAATCAGACTTTACTTCTTTCCACCTCCATTATGAACTGAATGTCTGTGTCCCCTACAAGTTCAGAGGTTGAAGTCCTAAGCCCCCAGGCGATGCTACTAGGAAATGGGGCCTTTGAGGAATAAGTGAGGTCATCAGGGCGGAGCCCCGATGATGGTATCAGGGTCTGCCTGTGAGAAGAGGAAGAGCTCTCTGCACACAGAGCTCACCTGGACGTGACCCCTCATGATGGGATTAACGTCCTTATGAAAAGAGGAAGACCCCCCTCTCTCTCTGCCACCTGAAGATGGCAAGAAAGTGGCCGCCTACACGCCAGGAAGAGGGCGCTCATCAGACACCCACCCGCGGGCACCTTGATCTCGGACTTCCCAGCCTCTGGCACTGTTGCTGTTTAAGCAGCTCAGTCTACAGTACTGTGGCAGCCTGACTAAGACAACCTTCACACCTTTTACAGAGCCATGGGCAAGCTGTGATGACCTCTCACTTAACCTTCCATAACTAAGACTTTTATTTCCTTCAAAATCTAACTCAGTGATTTCCTAGAAGAACCATGTCCTCATGGCTCTCCTACCCTGGGTCTCATCAGCACATACGCACTCCGTCAGCGCTCTGGTTATGCCACACTTATCTGTACGGAACCTTGTAAGCACTACCTGACACTGATCAAGACGGCTATACACCTACTCCAGCAATGGCCAGCTACGTACAGCTCTCCGTCCTCCACGCTGGCCCTGCTCACACTGCCCCCTCTGCCTATCCACCTGGGTCTCTTGGGAGCCTCGCACAGGGACTGACTTGGAAGGTGCTTAGTGAGTGCAGGATTAGTGAATGAACCAGGCTGTCACCCGTGCCAGACCGCCTCCGTGTGAGCGGATGTATTAGGACTACAAGGCCCGTGAGTGCCACTCAAGTGCCTCAGCCCTTCTACAAGTTCTTCCTCTGTTCCCTAACAGAACAGTTCTTTATAGAACAGGAGGAAGGGGAAGGGAAGAGGTACTAGGAGCAAAGAAGCCAAGAGAGAAATGACAAGTGCTTAAAAGAAGAGTTCTTTCAGGCAAGGCCATTGAACAATACAAAGAAAACTGGTATTACATGCCTCCTGATTTGATTAGGTATGAAGGACACCACTACCACCTCTGACATATTCTTTTGCTTGCTACACTTTTCACAAAAGGCAAAGTGTTTAAAAATCAATGTAAATCTTGAAGATTGTTCACAAGGCACACAACCATGTAAACAGCACACAATCCAAGAAACGTTACCAGTGTCCAGAAATCCTTTTCCCCTCCCTCTGGTGACTATGCTCTGCCCCCAGGGTCCCATGCCATTCAGACTTACTTTTGCCTGGCCTTGAACTTTAAATATTTGATTCACACACTGTTTCTAGCTTCTTCTGCTCAACATTATGCTTGAATGACTCTTCCACATCATGGTGTGCAGCTGTAGTTACATTACATTCTTTTTCACTGGGGAATAGCATTACAGTGTAACGATGTATCATAACCTATTCATTAAACTTTACTATTCATTTGTCTCCTTTCCAATTTTGAGGTGTTACAGGCAGTTAAATTAAAACTAAATGCAGATATAGGGCTTAAAGATGGCAGCGTGAGAGGTGAGACAGAGGCTTCCTCCTAAAACCGCATATAATACGAAAATATAATTAATACAACTACTCCGGAAAGAGCAACAGGAAAGAGGACTGCGCCAGACTGCACACACCTGGGGACAAGAGCAGCACTCACGGAACAGGGTAACGTACCAAAGCTGTGGCCTGGGGGTACCCAAGCCCTTCCCCCACCCCAGCTTACGGGTGGGAGGAAGAGAAACGGAGCGCAGAGGGAGTGGAGGCCAGGGACTGCTGAATACCTAACTCCAGAGATCTGCTCTGGGAGCACAAACCTACATTTCATGGCGCTTGCATGGTACTCTCGTGAGTAGGGGGTTGAAAAGCTAAGACGGGCAGAATTCCTGGGGAGACTGAGATTCTAGTCGCTTGTGAAAAGCAGGGATTCATATACGGCTACTCTGGGACAAAAGAAAGGTGGGCAGTCTGAGAGACTTCCTAATAAGGAAGCCCTTAGCAAGAGGGCTGGTAAAGGGGCAAGGACTGCACAGAGCTTACTGCTCAGGAGAAAGAACAGGTAGATAAAATTGTTTGGGTGCACTCTGCCCAGCAGATTGGGAGCTTTCCTGATCTTCAGGTGCTCCAGCTCCCTGGCTGCTACACAGCTCCAAGGACCCCCTCTGTGATTCACACCCTACTGCACCTTTCTGCAGGCCAGCCTCACATGGCTTGCAAACCGGCAAACACCACCCTGGCGTTAGGCCACCAGAGGGAAGATCTGTCTACAGCAACTACAAATGCAAAGCATAGAGGCTTATAGCTGTGTGCTCTGCCCACTGGTTCAGGCAGTGGAGACAGGCATAGCAGCTGGGAAGCAGGAAACAGCTCTTTCCTCCCCCCAGGCACCAATACCACTCCCCTGCAACCCCCAACATTGCTTCAGGGGCTGAGCAGCTCCAGAGATTAGAGCTTCTGGGCACTAGAGGGCGCCATATACAAATATGAAACACCAAAGGAACCTGGTTCAAAGTAAAATTATTAATACAACTCCTGAGAAAGATTTAAATGACATCGACCTCATGAATCTTCCTGAAAGGGAGTTCAAAATAAAAATCATTAAAATGCTCATGGAGGTACGGAAAGATATTCAAGAACTCAGGAATGAATTCCGGTAGGAGATCCAATCATTGAAGAGCACAATGGAGGGTATTAAAAGCAGATTAGATATGGTGGAGGAGACATTAAATGAAATACAAACTAAAGAAAAGGAATACAAAGAAGCTGAGGCACAGAGAGAAAAAAGGATCTCTAAGAATGAAAGAATATTGAGAGAACTGTGTGACCAATCCAAACGGAACAATATTCGCATTACAGGGGTACCAGAAGAAGAAGAGAGAGAAAAGGGGACAGAAAGTGTCTTTGAAGAGGTGATTGCTGACAAATTCCCCAATCTGGGGAAGGAGATAGTCTCTCAGGCCATGGAAATGCACAGATCTCCCAACACAAGGGATTCAAGGAAGACAACATCAAGACATACAGTAATTAAAATGGCAAAGATCAAGGATAAGGACAGACTATTAAAAGCATCCAGAGAGAGAAATAAGATCACATACAAAGGAAAGCCCATCAGGCTATCATCACACTTCTCAGCAGAAACCTTACAGGCCAGAAGGAGTGGCATGATGTATTTAATGCAATGAAGAAGAAGGGCTTCAAACCAAGATTACTTTATCTGGCAAGATTATCATTTAATTTGAAGAGGGATTAAACAATTTCCAGATAAGTGAAAGCTGAGAGAATTTACCTCCCACAAACCATCTTTACAGTGTATTTTGGAGGGACTTCTATAGATGGAAGTGTTCCTAAGGTTTAATAGCTGTCACCAGAGGTAATAAAACCACAGTAAAGAAAGTAGAACAGCTAATTACTAAGCAAATACAAAATTAAATTAACTATCCCCAAAGTCAATCAAGGGATAGAAAAAGAGTACAGAATATGATATCTAATATATAAAGATGGAGGAGGAAGAAAAAGGAGGAGGAAAAAAAAAGAACCTTTAGATTGTGTTTGTCATAGCATATTAAGTGAGTTAAGTTAGACTTTTAAGACAATAAGGAAGTTAGCCTTGAACCTTTGGTAACCATGAATCTAAAGCCGGCAATGGCAATAAGTACATACCTATCGATAATCACCCTAACTGTAAATGGACTGAGTGCACCAGTGAAAAGACACAGAGTCACTGAATGGATAAAAAACAAGACCCATCTATATGCTGCCTATAAGAGACTCACTTGAAACTCAAAGACATACACAGACTAAAAGTGAAGGGATGGAAAAAGATATTTCACGCAACTAATAGGGAGAAAAAAGCAGGGGTTGCAGTACTTGTATCGGACAAAATAGACTTCAAAACAAAGAAAGTCACAGAAGACAAAGAAGGACATTACATAATGATATATAGGTCCATCCAACAAGAAGATATAACCATTATAAATATCCATGCGCGCAACACAGGAGCACCTACATATGTGAAACAAATACTAACAGAATTAAAAGGGGAAATAGAATGCAATGCATTCATTCTAGGAGACTTCAACACTCTACTCACTCTGAAGGACAGATCAACCAGACAGAAAATAAGTAAGGAGACAGAGGCACTGAACAGCACAATAGAATGGATGGACCTAACAGACATCTACAGAACTCTACACCCAAAATCAGCAGAATACACATTCTTCTCAAGTGCACATGGAACATTTTCAAGAATAGATCATATCCTAGGCCACAAAAAGAGCCTGGGTAAATTCAAAAAGACTGAAATTGTACCAACCAGTATCTCAGACCACAAACATATGAAACTAGAAATAAGTTAAACAAAGAAAATGAAAAATCCCACAAACACATGGAGGCTTCACAGCATGCTCCTAAATAACCAATGGATCAATGACCAAATAAAAACAGAGATCAAGCAATATATGAAGACAAATGACAACAATAATTCAACACTGCAAATCTGTGGCATGCAGTGAAGGCCATGCTAAGAGGAAAGTATACTGCAATACAGGCCGACCTCAGGAAAGAAGAACAATCCCATATGAGCAGTCTAAATTCACAATTAACAAAACTAGAAAAAGAAGAACAAATGAGGCCCAAAGTCAGTACAAGGAGGGACATAATAAAGATTAGAGCATAAATAAATAAAACTGAGAAGAATAAAAGAATAGAAAGAATCAATGAAAGCAAGAGCTGGTTCTTTGAAAAAATAAACAAAATAGATAAACCCCTAGGCAGACTTATCAAGAAAAAAAGAGAGTCTACTCACATAAACAGAATCAGAAATGAGAAAGGAAAAATCTACAGAAACCACAGAAATACAAAGAATTATTAGAGAATACTATGAAAAATTATATGCTACCAAACTGGATAACCTAGAAGAAATGGGCAACTTTCTAGAAAAATTCAACCTTCAAAGGCTGACCCAGAAAGAGAAAGAAAATCTGAACAGACCAATTACCAGCCACAAAGTTGAACTGGTAATCAAAAACCTACCTAAGAACAAGGCTCCTTGACCAGATGGCTTCACCGCTGAATTTTATCAAACATTTAGTGAAGACCTAATACTCATCCTCTATTAAAGTTTTCCAAAGAGTAGAAGAAGGGGGAATACTTCCAAACTCATTCTATGAGGACAGCATCACTCTAATAGCAAAACCAGGCAAAGACACCACAAAAAAAGAAAATTACAGACCAATATCCCTGAAGAACATAGATGCAGAAATACTCAACAAAATACCAAACCAAATTCAAAAATACATCAAAAAGATCATCCATCATGATCAAGTAGGATTTATTCCAGGGATGCAAGGATGGTAAAACATTCAAAAATCCATCAACATCATCCACCACATCAGCAAAAAGAAGGACAAAAACCACATGATCATCTCCATAGATGCTGAAAAAAAGCATTCGACAAAATTCAACATCCATTCATGATAAAAACTCTCAGCAAAATGGGTATAGAGGGCAAGTACCTCAACATAATAAAGGCCATATATGACAAACCCACAGCCAACATTATGCTTAACAGCGAGAAGCTGAAAGCTTTTCTTAAGATGGGGAACAAGACAAGGATGCCCACTCTCCCCACTTCTATTCAGCACAGTACTGGAGGTCCTAGCCACGGCAATCAGACAACACAAAGATATAAAAGGCATGCAGATTAGCAAGGAAGAAGCTAAACTGTCCCTGTTTGCAGATGACATGACTTGTACATAAAAACCCTAAAGAATCCACTCCAATAAAGTACCTAGGAGTAAACCTAACCAAGGAAGTGAAAGACCTATACTCTGAAAACTACAAGACACTCATGAGAGAAATTAAAGAAGATACCAATAAATAGAAACACATCCCGTGCTCATGGATAGGAAGAATTAATACTGTCAAAATGGCCATCCTGCCTAAAGAAATCTACAGTTTCAACGCAATTCCTATCAAAATATCAACAGCATTTTTCAACGAACTAGAGAAAATCATTCTAAAATTCATATGGAACCACAAAAGACCCCGAATAGACAAAGCAATCCTGAGAAGGAAGAATAAAGCTGGGGGGATTATGCTCACCAACTTAAAGCTTTACTACAAAGCCACAGTACTCAAGACAATTTGGTACTGGCACAAGAACAGACCCATAGACCAACGGAACAGACTAGAGAGCCCAGATATAAACCCAAACATATATGGTCAATTACTACATGATAAAGGAGCCATGGGGATACAATGGGGAAATGACAGCCTCTTCAACAGCTGGTGCTGGCAAAACTGGACAGCTACATGCAAGTGAATGAAACTGGATTATCGTTTAACCCCATACACAAAAGTAAACTCAAAATGGATCAAGGACCTGAATGTAAGTCATGAAACCACAAAACTCTTAGAAGACAACATAGGCAAAAATCTCCTGAATATAAGTATGATCAACTTCTTCCTGAACGCATCTCCTCGAGCAAGGGAAATAAAAGCAAAAATGAACAAATGGGACTACATCAAACTAAAAAGTTTCTGTACGGCAAAGGACACCTTCAACAGAACAAAAAGGCATCCTACAGTATGGGAGAATATATTTGTAAATGACATATCTGACAAGGGGTTAACAGCCAAAATATATAAAGAACTTAAACGCCTCTATACCCAAAAAGCAAATAACCCGATTAAAAAATGGGCAGAGGATATGAAGAGAGAGTTCTCCAAAGAGGAAATTCAGATGGCCAACAGACACATGAAAAGATGCTCCACATCACTAATCATCAGGGAAATGCAAATTAAATCCACAATGAAATATCACCTCACACCAGTAAGGATGACCACCATCCAAAAGACTAAGAACAACAAATGCTGGCAAGGATGCAGAGAAAGGGGAACCCTCCTACACTGCTGGTGGGAATGTAAGCTAGTTCAACCATTGTGGAAAGCAATATGGAGGTTCCTCAAAAAAATAAAAATAGAAATACCATTTGACCTGGGAATCCCACTCCTTGGAATTTACCCAAAGAATACAACATCTCAGATTCAAAAAGACGTATGCACCCCTATGTTTATCGCAGCACTATTTACAATAGCCAAGATATAGAAGCAACCTAAATGTCCATCAGTTGATGAATGGATGAAGAAGAGGTCGTACATATACACAATGGAATACTATTCAGCCATAAGAAAGAGACAAGTCCTACCATTTGCAACAACATGGGTGGAGCTGGAGGATATTATGCTCAGTGAAATAAGCCAGGCAGAGACAGACAAGTGCCAAATGATTTCCCTCATTTGTGGAGTATAACAACGAAACAAAACTGAAGGTACAAAATAGCAGCAGACTCAGAGACTCGAAGAAGGATCTAGTGGTTACCAAAGGGGAGGCGTGTGGGAGGGAGGGTGGGGGGCAAAGGGAGAAGGGGACTGAGGGGTATTATGTTTAGCACACATGGTGTGGGGGATCAAGGGGAAATCAGTGTAGCACAGAAAAGGCAAACAGTGAATCTGTGGCATCTTACTACACTGATGGACAGTGACTGCATTGGGGTATGGGTGGGGACTTGATAATATGGGTAAATGTAGTAACCACATTGTTTTTTCATGTGATACCTTCATAAGGATGTATATCAATAATACCTTAATAAAAAATATAAATAAATAAATAATAATAATAATAATAATAATACCTTAACACAAAATTAAATAAATAAATAAATAAATGCAACGCATGAACCTTAACTGGGCCCTGGGGGAATCTGAATACATGCTAGATATTACATATTGGAATTTCAGTTTATTTCGCAGGCCCAATCCTACACAGCTGTCAATGCAAGAGCTGCAACTACTTGGGAATGAATCTCAGAAAGACCTAAAGGCCAAGACAGATAGTGGATGGTGCACTCGGCAAACAGGCCATTGCCTCACCCGGCCTCAGCATAAACCCTCAAGGAAGTGCTTGGGTCGTTCTGAAACAACACGTGAATAAGACAAGCAAAGGGCCAGAGTCTCCAGAACAGTCAGAAGTGGCCAGGAGGGTGTAAAACCCTGTGGGAAAGGCAGGGGGATAGCATCCTTCCCCCAGGCAGTAGTGTCACTGGCAGAGGTACACGTGCGAGGAGGATTAAGGCGAGGAACAACGGTACCTGCCCCTGGGGCACACTGCAGGGACTCCACCACTGCACGGCTCTCTCTCAGGGCTTCCACATCCTTTACCATCACAGAAATCTTACACCTTTTTGTAATGAGTGCTGGCATTTTTCAGCCACTTGCATTATCCTCATAGTGTGACGACCTTGACCAGAGCCACGTGTCCCTCACCCATCCTCTAGTGCCCCCTATACTACGCCGTAACGACCATGAGCCCAGGCACTTGGCTTTTCACTGGAACAGTGAACGTTGTAGAGGCAAGAGCCTTTAACTCTTTATAGTAACTAGTAGAGTGCTGGCCACACAGTAAGTGCCAAATAAATATTGTGGGGTGAATAAATGAATGAATGTTGACTGATGCATAGAAGAATCACTTAATAATATTTATACACCTAACAAAAATATCTAACACTTCCATGTTACTAAATGTTTAGACATTTTGGCTTGTGTAATCCTCACAATGCCACAAGGCCGTGTTCTGTGAATATCCCCAGCGTACAACTGAGGCAACTGAGACCTGAAATGGTCAGGTGAGATGCCCAAGGGCACAGTCAGTAAGTGGTGGAGCCGGGGCGGTTCTCTCAGGCCCTGAAGGAAGCACAGTGACACTCTCGCTAGTCCCTCAACATGTTTCAAGATGAAAAAAGGCCAGGTGGGCCCAGAACAGACAAGTGGTCAGTAGGTAACTTACAAAGAAGTTATGAAAGGAAAGAGGAGATGATTAGCAGGAATAAAGAACAGGGCCAAGCTCAGCCGCTTTCCTCTCCCCACTGCTCTCCCCATCCAACCCCAGAGATTCGTCACACCGCTCTTCCCTCTGGCAGGCCCTGAGGCCCTGCAGCACCAGCTATGGGCTTTCCCAACGGGGCCCTCACCCTCTACTTCCCTCCTTCCAGCGCTGACTCCAGGTAACACCCAGCCACCACTTGAGACAGGCCCAGCCGGGTCTGCCTGCTCTGTGACACAGGCCCACACTGACCTCTCCTGTTTCTAAAATCCTACTGTGTGTCCTCATGGCCTCCTTTACACACACAAAGTGTGGTCCAAAGCTTTCCCAGTCATTAGTCCTGCCCCAAGACAAAGCCACTGACTGGGGCCTGCGTGCAGGGGTGCTCAATAAATACCTGTCAGACAAATGAGATCAGAGGGCCCGTCTCTGCTGCTTTTCTCTCGCTCTCAAGCCCTCAGCGCCCTTCAACCAAGGACACAGAGTAGTGCCAGGAAATCCCAGTAACAGACCTGTGCCATCACCAATATAACTACCTCACTCCTTCCTGCCCCCTTGTCCACTCCCCCTGACACAGGAGAGCACCTGGCCAGTTCCTTACACCCTTGGTCCATACTCTTCCCTTAGACTCGTTCACTTATCAGCCACAGAATCCCTTCTTTTGTCAGGAGCACCAGGTTCTCAAATCTGGGGCAAGGGCAAGAACCCTGATCTATAGCTTTCAAAACTCCTATTTTTCACCTGTGGGATGGAAAAAGGCTTACCTGGAGGTGAGACCCCACAGTCCTGGGGTTCCACATATTCCCCAAAGCAGTCTATCTGGGCTGGAGTCATGTGCCTCCACTCCTCCTCAGGGAAGGCCAAAGCCATATCTTTAAATGGCCCCAACCCCTGAAACAACAGGAGATTGCGATGGATAAGAAATCATCCAAAGTAGAAGCTGTCTAAAGCAGGACACCACGGGGGAGAGCGCTCTAGGGAAAAAGAGAGCAGGAAGATGGAAGAAGCCAGGTCCCTCGATGGCCTTGGGAGCAGAAGAGCCACCTCTCGGCAGCTCTCTGGCAAGGAAGTCACACACTTGTTTGAGTCACTGCATTTCTGACTCTGCCTGCAGCCACTCAGCCTAATGACCACAGCACCCAGTTCCCACTTTTCAGCCCCCTCCACTCAATGCTCAAGCTTGATCACACCTGGGAGCTATTTATCCTCTCATCTAGAACTGATTCCCCAGCCCCGGCCCTGAGGCACACGAACATTTGGGCAATCCCCGTCTTGAGAACAACATCATGTTAAAATGAATATGTTGTCATTCACAACACCACGAAGAACTATCAAGGCAGGAGAGGGTCTGACCAAGTTAAAACACACTGCTGTCATTCTTCAGGTCTGCCAAGCCATGAATAGGAAACAGGAAAACAGGAATAGGAAATCACACAGGCCTTACACCTTGCCAAAGCCATTTCAGCTAGATCAGACCAGACTCACCCCTTTTCCTGCCAAATGACATCTTTCTTACTGTGAGGCATTCTTCACATGAAGAACTTGTCCCCTTCAGAAGAGCCACACTGGAAATTCCCCACCTTCCTGTGACACGTAGCATTCCAGGGATGTGGCAAGAGTGCCCCACCTGTGCCCCAGTCACCCTATTCGTGGAAGGCTGAAAGTGCAAACAAAGCCAAAACTCCTGGTGTGGCCAGAGTAGGGGCTAGAGACACCACTCCACTCAGCACTCCTGGGGGCCAGCTACATTCCTGCCAACAGGGGGGCAGGGGAGGGTGCAGAGGAAGAGAGCAGCAGAAGCATCCACACAGGCTGTCCACAAGGGTCACCAATCCCCTGACCAACCACAGCCTAGACCAAACCTACAAGGTTTCCATCAGTAATGTCTTCCCGCTCACAAGGAAAACAGTTAATACTGAGTCAATGAAAGAAAAGTCATAGAGCAATACAAACAAATGAATCAAACCTTATGCCTGGACCCTAAGCCTTAAGGCTCAACTCAAATTAACAACTGAGCTTAGTAACGTGCAAAAAAATGAAGCTGTCATATCCATCAGAACAAGAAAGGGAGAGTAATTCAACCCTGCAGATGGCGCTCTGCTGTGCAAAGAAACCTCAGGGTGAACCTCGTTCAAAGCAACATCATGGTGCCTGGAAGGACAGGAAGGGCAGGGGCACAGCTCACCTGGGATCCAGCTGTGAGGAATCCAGCTGTCACCTCTTGGTCTCTGGCGTGCACTGTGAGGAGGCCAGGCCCAGCCCGAAGAACTGGCAGAGCTGAGCAGGAGGACAAAGCATGAGAAGGGTGAGAGCTGTCTTGCAGTTAGTTTGCTCAGCAGTGTCCACTGCCTGACACAGAACCCCAGCAGCCATAAGGAGACTCCACAGAGGCAGGAGCTTGGGGTACCCACGCTGCTGTCAGCTGAGAAGATGGTGCCACCCCAATATGCCCTGTCCCTGAGGGCTAGTCACGCTCCCTGGTCACACCCTAGGAACCAGCCCCTTTGAGATACAGTAACACAATAAAGTCACATATTACTTAAAGGGATATGGCTTGTTTGCCCACTGAAAAAACATCCCCACATGTCAGCTGCATCACTCCTGGCGGTTTCTAGAAGGAATGCAAGGAAAGGAGGGGAAATAATAAGAGAACATAATCCAAGATATCCCCTGCAGAGTTCAGAGAGCCAGTATAGAGAACAATTTCACTTTGTCTGTTCTACTTTCAAGGAAGCAGCCAGGAAAACTTGGAATTACACCTTGCAGCTAACTTAGTTTATCAAGTGCTGGGTTTGTAAAGGGACAGGGAGGGGGGGGCACAAAGCAGCACCTTCTGTGCCTTTACTTCTTCACAGCTGCATCTTACCCTGCTCCTGGAAGGCCTGCATTCCAGCACCAGGGTCCTGAGTGGGCTGCTCCTCGGTGCCTTGATCTAGGCCTTGAGCTCCTTCCCCATGGGGCATCCCCCATTCAGGCTTGATCTCCACTGGTCCCAGGTGGACACTTGGCTCCCAAGGGCCTCGGCAAAGTGCTGTCTCCTCCTGCTCTCTCTGCACGTGGCACGGAACCTAAGAACAGTCCCCAACACCTATCAGAATGAGGCCAGGGGAAGGCTGTTATGAAGAGAGTTGAACTAAAACCTAAAAAGAGAACCAAGAAAAGAACCATTCCAGCTGCAGGGGAGGGGGAAGGAAAGCCGGCTCAGCTCTTCCTCAGGACATCAGTGAGAAGGCAAAAAGGATGCCAGCCTCCTTTTACCAGGCTTGGAGCAACTCTGATGCGTCCATGCCACTTTACAAGGGTCCCTACCTCAGTACTGATCAAATTCCATTCTGAATAAGATCACAGTGAGCCCAAATATGGTTCTGTTGGAAAATTTAGCCTGAAATGCTCATTACTAGAAAAAAAAATTCTCTAGGTACAAATGCCATAAGTGAAAAAAAACAAAGCCTAGACACTGCAGCAGATTAGCTGGTGAGGAAAAGTTGCTCTAAAAATTCCAAGGAAAATAATAGCAAAAACAGCAAAAAACAAAAACAACAACAACAACAACAAAAATTCCAAGGAAAATCAGAACTCCCATGGAGACCCTCATAAAACAAGCCCTTTCTGGTCTGCTTTTAAGCTCCTGAGGTGGGAATAAAAGAAAAACAAAACAACTCTCTTAGGACTGCACAGGAAGTAGGGGTAACTGCCATGAGAAAAGGGAAGAAGAGTGTTAGTTGAAGCGAAATAGTAACGTCCAGTCCTGCTCTCCTTTCCCGGCCAACAATCAGGTGACTGTACCAGAGTGACCGACACACGGCCCAAGTCCCAAGGAAGCACCTGAGGTGAAAACTACTTGGTGTCACTAGCACAGCACCACAGAATCACCATGTGGGCCATGTGAGCTGACGCCCAGACATGGCAACAGCACGGTTAGACAGCTCTTCTCAGTAAGAACACTGACCTCCCAAATGTCCTGCATCCCCGCATGTCTCTCTGCCCAGAAAGGACTGGGCCTATGGGGACCTGGAGATTGGTCACAACTATCCTCTTTGGGACCGAGGCTCACAAGGGAAATACGGCCAGGCCTCTGCCCTAACAACCAAAAAAGAAGCTAAAAGCCCTTCCACAGGCCCCACATCTTCTCTGGGGATGGTTTCCTTGCTGAAAACTGCACTGTCCTCCGAAAAGGACTTCAGGGAGTCTGGGAGCAGAGGAGGAAGACTGTACACCTCATCCACTCCCACTGCTTCCTCAAACTTCCCAATTCTTTAAATGCCCCCTTCCCACACCAAATCAAGAACCAGACACCCCCTTCTCACCCACCGCCTTGGCCTCCAATGCTTTCTCGGTGAAGTCCTCCACCATGGCTACCAGGGCCTTGCCACAGTCTGGGCCGTGCTCCCGAATCCAGGTGTAGAACTCCCGAGGCAGGATGGTCAGGAACTGCTCCAGCACCAGCAGCTCCAGGATCTGCTCCTTGGTGTGCAGCTCAGGCCTCAGCCACTGGCGACAGAGCTCCTGGAGCTCCCTGAGGGCTTCCTGGGGGCCAGCTGCCTCCTGGTAGCGGAACTGCCGAAACCGCAGCCGAAAAGTCTCAGGACTAGGGTCCTCCCTTCCCCGGCCCCACGGCAACTCTTTCTCCAGTTTCACCACAGGAATACCCATCTGCTGCTCAGGATCGTCTGCCATCCCTGGACACTCTTTGAGCATCTTCACACTCTCTCAGAGAAGACTGAGGGTCTGTGGGGAAGACCAGACAATGGTGGCAGCATAAATAAGGCACAGGGAAGGTCAGCTCACCCCAGTTCTGCTCTGCATCATCAATCTTCTGCTGGAAAACATGGTAATTACATTCAAGGAGGCATTTTCATTAAGAGAAATCCCGAAAACCGGGTCAATTCAATTAAGTACAGGCATACCTCATCTTACTGTACTCTGCTTTATTGAGCTTTATACAAATTGAAGGTTTGTGGCAACCCTGCATCAAACAAGTATATCAGCACAATTTTCCCACCAGCATTTGCTCACTTACTGTCACGTTTTGATAATTCTTGCAATATTTAACATTTTTCATTATCACTGTATTTATTATGGGGACTCTGTGACCACTAAACTCACTGGAAACGCACATGATAGCTAACATTTTTTAGCAATAAAGTATTTTTTAATTAAGGTATGCACATGGGTTTTTATACATAATACTAGTGTACACTTAACAGACTACAGTATAGCATAAGCATAACTTTTATATGCACTGAGAATCCAAAAAATTCATTTGAATAGCTTTATTGATATTATTACAGTAGTCTGGAACCAAATCTGCATTATATCTGAGGTATGCCTGTATCTTCTAATCATTTACAAGTTCAGAGAGCAAATAGACAGTGTATAGGGTTTAGTTTATAACCACAAATACTTCAGGATCTCATTAGGGAGATTACACTATAATGAGAGAACAATGTAAGATGAGTTATAATTAGGCAGTCACTGGGCCCCAGAATTCCAACACTAAAGGAGATATACATCCAATACACACATATGCCAGGCCTGCAGAAACTAGAAATATAACAATAGTGCAGCAGACAGAAAAAGACAAATGTAAGCAAATAAATTAAAAGTATAAATGGGGATAACTTCTATAAAGAAAATACGTAGTGTGTTCTTTTAATGGAGGATGAACAACTTGAAGAGATGAGACTTTGGCTGAGACCCAAAGGATGAGAATGAGCCAGTCATTCAAAGAGCATTCCAGGCAAAGGCCTTGAGGCCAGAAATTATTCTGCATGTCCAAGAATAGGCCCAAGTGCAGAGTGGCCTCGGCAGAGTGAATGAGGGGCAGAGCCGCTAGGAAGAGATGGCAGAGGCAGCCGGGACCACCTTATCCAGGGCCTGAGCCACAGTAAAAATTATGGGCTTTACTCTTATTTCTGATTTTAGTGGGGAGCTACATGTTTATATATAAGTTTTTGTATATAAAAGCTACATGTTTTTGATTTTACTGTGGTATGTTATCAGAGAACAGATTAGAGGGGACAAGAAGGGAGGCAGCACTTACAGTGGTCCAAGCAGGAGATGATTGGAGTAATGGCAAAGAAACAGATGAAGTCAAGACATATTTTGGAGGTAAAACCAGTAGACGTGCTGGTGGCTTGGATGTGACAGCGTGTGCTCAGCCTAAAGAAAACAAAGCAACATAAATACCATTATTATAATTGATCACAACATTGCTGACTTGTGTTGGCTTTACCATTTAGAAAGTATGCGAACACATACCCTCATTTAATACTTAACAACGAACTGTCTGGTGAGTACTACTCCCTTCCAAGCCCCAATTTTCAGATGAAGAAACTAAACATAAAAGCGGTAGACAGATAGCGAGAGTCAGCCTCCCAAAAGACATGGTATGAATGAAAACATGGGGAGTCAAAAAGAGAAAGGTTAATGTATATTCAAGTATTCATGAGAAGTAAGAGACTTGTACTAGACCGGAGGATGAACACTATTTAATTCCAATGCGCGGGGGTTGCCTAGGCTGGGGAGACAGACCTGGAAGCCCAAAGTGGGGAGGGGCTTGCTCAGCTTTTCGAGGGGGTAAGATCACTCTCAGGGGAACAGAAAAATGACATCGTCGGCAAGAGGCACGTCAGAAACTTCTGCTTAATAGTCTATTGGGTATTCTGTGCACTTACTTACCCTTCTTAAACCTATTTTACATCACCATTCGATTCATTTTCTCTGCTCCAACAATTGAACATTAATCTTTCATGAATTTCTAGCTACTATATTTATTCACTCCACTCTTGAATTTATCGCACCACAGCGCAAATGTTCACCAACGTGTCTCCATCTACCAGATTTCCTGAAGGCAAGAAAGGTCCACATTCATCTTTTATTCCTGGCACTTCACAAACAGAAGGCGTCCCATAGCTATTCCGGAAGTGAGTGTCCCACGTTTGTTTTAAATGACTTTCCTTTTTCAGAGAGTCGGCGTAGGTTCACGGTCTCGGGTTCGTTAACACCCAGGGTTAAGGCAACCCTGGGCGGGCGGGAGCAGCCCGGGCCCTACCTGAGCCTCCCGAGGCGCGGCCCCCCGCTCCCGACGCGCGAGACCTCGGTGCTGCGGCTCCGGGATACGCGCCCCCCGCAGATTCAGCCCCGCCGCCGCCCCCGTGGCCCAAAAGCGGTTCTCAACCGCGGCCCCGCAACTGCGTCGGAATGGCCCGAACCCTCCGCCGACCGGAAGTGGGCCGCGAATGCTGTCAGACAGGTGCGTAAGGAGAGAGCCACTTCCGTTTCCTCTCTAGCACACTGGGAGGTCGGTGCGTCTCGGTGATCGCTCGTTCCCTGACAGTCCAGCAGCTTGCACGGAATTGCCGGGGGTGCTTCCTCCGCAAACTGCCTTCTTCCAGGCTTTCGGTAGCAAAGCCTCTTTGCGCCCCCGTGCCTTTACACCTGCTGCTCCTCTGTGGGAACGAGCCTCCAGACGTATTACCAGACACGACGCCTCCCTCAAGGGGCTTTAGGGTCGAATCGGTCAACGCATGTTTTCCGCGCCTCTGGGGCTGAGGGGTGACGGAGGAAAGCACTAAATATTATGGGTTCGCTCGAAAGGGATCTCGACCCCGGCAGCTGGGGGTGGGAGGTAGTCAGGGAAGGCTTTCTGGAGGGGCTGCACCTGAGCTCAGATTTGAAGGGTGGACAAAAAGTGAGGTAATTGTATCCCAGCAGAGCTCGAGTATGAAGGAAATGACGGCACTTCCGCACCTCGGAGCCGCTAGAGCAATCGGTTAAACTAGGTATCTGCGCTGATCCTGAAGTCAATGGGAAGCTGCGGAAAGGTTTAAAAGGAGGAAGGAACAGTTTTAGAAAGATGCTGCTGAGATGCTGTGAGAAAGACTGAGCAAGAGGGGAGGGAGTTGGAGAAATGAGAGGACTGATTGTTGGGGTAAAAGACTAAAAAATGTAATCCAGGAGAGAAAGGATGAGGGACACACTGGGGCAATGGGTGAGACCGGAGATCGCAAGGAGGGCTTAGACATGAAACCTATTTGGGAAGTAAAATTGGCAAGGTTGGAGGATTGATTAGATCTGGAGGACAAGCGAGAAGATGACATCATTTAGTAAATGACAAAGGCCACATCTCAAGTCAATGAGAATGGTCTTTTTTAAAAGCAGACAACTTGTTGGTCATCTGCAAAGAGATCATTTG
>JAQQAC010015366.1:5750616-5808933 GCA_029783875.1 Phataginus tricuspis
CAAGCTCCCGAGAGTTTTAGCAGGTTCCAGGGTCACACAGCTAGCAGTGATAAAGCCGGGACAAGTCACGCCAGCTTCTCCCTCTCCCATGCTCCATCTCACCAGCATTCCTCATCCTCTCAAAGACCCCCAGGCCCCCACCCAGCCACCAGCCATTACCCATTCCCTCCACAAAAATTAATTTGGACTTACTGGACACCCCATGCTCACCTTAGGCCAATGGGGATGATTCAGAAATTAAAAACAAACAAACCAGGAAGCCTCAGACTCGTGGTACCTAGCAAGGAGACAGACACAAATACATCACATCACAGCACACAGTGCTTTCCCCCCTAGCCCGGGGCCTGTGGCGGGCCAGGCATAGTCCCGTGTGCCACCTCTGATCTGTGCCCCCAACCTGGCTGCTCTCGAGTGAGAAGGGCCTTGCCAGCCTTTCTCTAGGGATAGGCCGGGTGCTGCATGGAGCGGCCCGTAGCAATGGGGCTGGAAACTGTGCCCCAGGGATGTGCAGTTGGGGGAGGCACTGATACAGGCCAGACTCTTACTATAAAAGGGAATTTGCAGATCCCTTAGTACTGAATAAGAAAGAGCAGGCGAGAAGGACCCACAGGTCCAGGATCCAGCAGTCAGTCAGTGCCAGGCAGGGACCAGAATCCCCATCGCTGCCCCGCCCCCCAGCTCAACAGCCATCACTGGCCAGCAACTCAGTCGGTGCTTCCCAAATCTGGAACAGGAATAACAACAGTAAGTTACTCCACCTGTGGGACGTGTGGGGTTCCCAGAAGTGCCTGGAAGAGAACATCACTCATACAAATCTGGTATTAGTGGAACCAGTGAAAGTTTCCTAATAGGCCTGCTCACGTGCATGTGTGAGGGCAGAGCAAAGAGGGGTATGGGGAGGCTTGCTAAATTTTTATTTTGCCAAGAGCATTCAAAACAAAACAAATGAACTGTCCTCTGTGCCCTGACTGCTTTAGTTATTATTTTAAGAGGACCTATGACACTGGGAAGTGGAAGGGCTGCACACCCGTGGTGCCTGGTCCCCATCTGTGAGTGGCAGGCTTGGGTGGGGCTTCCTCAGTGGGGGCTCCCCTGGGAGGGACTCCCTGAGCCCCCTGCAGCCTCCTCAGGACCTGCGCAGCCCAGAACAGCTGGGAACGGTACTGGGAGGCGGACGGCATAAAGTACCTCTGGGTCGGAATGGGGAAGTGGCCTGGAAGGAACCTGCAGGGCAGCAAACTGGAAGAAAATTGACCCAGGCTTGGTCAGGGGTTCCTCCTCCTGACAACCCTGCTCAGCCCGTCCGTGGTGGCCCCAAAGTCACAGTGACATTTCCCGGACCAGTGATGGGCCCAGACCTGGCCGCGTGGGCCCCAACAGCCGTGAGACAGGTTTGGCCTGGGCAGGGGCTGGGCCTCTTCTCACCCCCCCTCCGGATCCCAAGAGCCTCGTCCGCTCCCCTGAGGGGTCCCCCTCCCTGCTCCGGGGACACCGTCTGCCACGGCCCGGCCCACTGAGCTTCCACTGGCCCGGCTGGAGCGAGGGGGCGCCTGTCAGGCAGGCCGCTCACCGGGCGCTCCGCGGAGACTGGCCCCCGGCAGTTCGCAGTCCAGCCTGACTCACCGGCCTCGCTGACCCTGCGCGGAGCGAGGCGGGGGTGGAGAACCTGGAGTAGACGGATCTGAACTCGAATTCCAGCTCTGCCATTACCAGCAGGATGACCGAGGGCAAGTTAGGGCTCCTTCCTGGGAGTCAGGTTTCTCATCTGTGAAACGGGAATAACAACAGTAAGTTACTCCACCTGTGGGACGTGTGGGGTTCCCAGAAGTGCCTGGAAGAGAACATCACTACGGACCCCACACACGTGGTACAACACAGCCACCTCCGCCTGGCGCCTGGAAGAAGCCCGACTCCCCAGGACCCTGCCAGTTCACTCCCCTTCCCCACTCATAGGCCAGGGAAGACTCAAAGAGAGGGCACTCTGTGGGGTCAGGTCCAGGTGTCAGGTGGGGCACTCGTTCTAGCAGCAAGAGAGGCCCCACTAGCAGCAGGATAAGTCACCCCCGATTTGAGTCTACGCTCACCAAGGAAATGCATTTATAACTCACAGGATTTTCAAAAGCCAGGACCATGGCTGGCACCTACTGACACCTCCCTAGCCAGTTCCTATTCAAAGGTAACCGGAAGAGAGGAGAGGGGAAGGACCACTAATTTATCCAATCACCTGTCCCCTGAGAAGCACATGACAGGTGCCTGTGCTATTCAGGATTCTATATGTTATAAGGTTCAGAACCCAATTTGTAAACCCTCAGGCCAAGAGAGGGCCTCTATAGGCTTAGCTGGGGTGGGGAAGAGGTCCAGCAGAGAGACATGGATGCCAGGCCAGCAAGACTCTCTACCCTGATCTCAGAAAGATAGCTTTGATCTCCTCCACCCTGTAGGCTTTCATTCTCCAGGTGGCAGGGGATGAGGTTAGCCACATAGAGAAAAAGAATGGTTTCCTCACCCTATTACCACCACTACTTTCCTCAAAATTGCCCAGGGAAGCATTCTGATTGGCTCCATTTAGGTCACATGCTCGTCCCACCCTGGCCAAAGAAGAGTCAGCTGTGGGTCATCCAAGAAACCAGTATTTGAACCACGTATCTGGAGCAGGGTAAGGGAGACTTTCTTAAAGGAAGGAGGAGGATGTTCTCAGAAGAAGGGAGAAATTATGGCAGGCCATGACAGCATTTTCACGTACACTCATATAATGCTTTTAAATCTCATTACACAGCAAATCCGAAAGACGGGTATTATTATCCCCATATTGCAGATGAAAGAGTCTCAGCTTAAAAACTTGCCCAAACGACCATGGATAGTTGCTGAAAACATTAGGCTACAAAGGAATAGATTACTTGCATGGTGCTGGAGTTCATCATCCTGCCAAATTGCTTACTGACTGCAAAAGGAAAGCATGTCTATACACAGGAGAGACCTGGCAGCCACTCCCTTAACCAAGTGCACAAACAGCAAATACAGTGGAATAATCTGGCATCATATGTCCCCTGAGGCAATACAGTGTGGAGCTATCACCCATGAGGTAGTCTTGCCAAAAGTGTTTAATCAAACCTCTAAACCTTGTTCCAATTTAGAGGAAATACACAGCCTTGAGAAGGAAGATAAATATCACCACAGGAAAACAGGAAAATCAATTTTGTGGAAAATTCTACAGGACAACTATTCTTCACTTCTCCAAAAGTCAGTCATTAAAAAAAAGTGGAGGAACTGTTCTTGACTAAAAGAAACTACAGACATAAAGCCAAGTGCAATTTGACCCCTGTTTTTCTGATTTGGAATAAAATAGGTATAAAACACATTCTTGAGGCAACTGGGGAAAATCTGAATATTAACTGCATTTTAGAGGGTATTATGGAATTAAGTTCTTCTTCTGGGTATTGTTAGTAGCACTGCTATTAGGTAGGAGAAAAACCTCACTCTTAGGGCATGCATACCATCATACTTAAAGGTGAACATTATATCTGAGCTTACTTTCAGATGATTCAGAAAAAAGCAAATATGGAAAAATAAGAATTGTTCATCTAAGCAGAGGATACAGAGGTGTTCACTATGCTATTCTTTCGACTTTTCTGCTTATCTGTATTTCAGGTAAAAAGTTGGAAAAAATAAAGAGAACTTGTCTAAGAACACACACTCACAGCGGGAACCCAAACGCAGGTTTATCACTCAGCCACTCAATCATCTGTGTGCTTTCTCTAATGACAGATATGATATTAAGGGCATTCATTCCCTGCCCTCATGGAGGCTGCAGTCTAGGTCAGGAAACAGGCAACTGAATAAGTCATTTACTAAATGTGACCAGTGCACAAAGGAAGTATAGCATGCTGTGGGAATTGCAGAACAATAACATTTCAGCCCAAGGGAAGACCTGTCAAGGAAGCCCCATTTAGATGGAATTCCCGAAAGGGGCCTGCACCGTGCGAAGGTTCTCCCCTGCTCTATGGCGGGTAATACTGCATGTGGTGTGCGCACACATGGAGTAAAGTCTCATCTTTGTCACGTGTGATGCACAAGGATATTTCTATTCCTTTCTAGTCCTACTTTTTTTTTCTTCTAGCCTTGCACATGCTGTAATAAATCCATTTTATGACCCACAAGAGGCTTTTGACCTACATTTGAAAAATACTGTGTTCAAGGATCCAGTGACTTTTCAAAATGATAGAGAGAAGTGGCCCCAAAAGGTCTGGAGAAATAGCTGGGATTGGAGGGGTCCTGTAGGATTTCATCCCGAGGGCCTTTGGTGAGAGGCCTTTGGTGGGATTAAAGCAGTCACACTGGGGTGCCAGTGCCAAAATTCGCCTCCCTCCTCCCATCTCCCCTTTGCCCAAAGACTCCTACCTGTTCAACAGAGCACAGAAAATGCCTCACCCTGGGGGCCCAAGACTGTGCACGGCATGGCTAGGGACTGCCAGGCCAGCCCCTCCTAGCCCTGGAGATTCTAGAATGCATATACAAGTCTAAGTTACAGCCTCCTCCAGAAGCATTTTCCTATTTTCCCAGGGCTGGGGAAGAGGAAACTGCCTGCCGGGAAAGGGGGAGTGCCCAGGAGCTGGAAGTCTCACTTCCCCCAAGCTCTGTGCTTCCTTGGTCCAGAGCTCCACAGGGAAAACCCAAGCTACCCAAACCATAATTTTGCTTCAAAACAGAACTGGGAAGTGAGCAGGCCCCTGCTCCCACAAGTCCCAGCTCACTGCCCTCAGGGGAATCCACCCAACAGCTGGCTCCACCCCTAACTCAGCCCCTTCCTCTGCTCCTCCCACCTGGCCTGGGACCCTCTCAGCTCTTTCAGCGGGGACACCCAGCCCAGCCCTCAATGACTAAGCCACCAGGTCCTATGTGGTCTCTCTGTGTCTCTCTCAGCACCTGTGAAGCCTCCATATCCCCTATTGTATAGATTCGCAGCCACGGTTACACATTAGAATTACCGGGGACTTACGAAATCCCATACCCAGGCCATAAGCCACACCAAAAACACAGACTCTCTGAGATGGGACCATTGCATCAGTATTTTGGAAGCTGCCCAAGTGATGCCACTACGCAACCTAAGCTGAGAATTCCTGCTCTTTTGTGTCTTATTGCAGCTAGGAGCCATGAGGGGACAAGACAGAGGGTGACTGTGGGTTTGGGTGATCAACCATTTTCCGGGACGTGGGACTCAGTGCTAAGACTGAGAAAATGCTGGATGAATGGTCACCCTCATGTTCACCCAAGCTCTAACAGCTCTGTGAACTAGTCTGGCCACTAGTTAATGCTTTTACCCGAAGAACCAGAGGCCCGTGTTTTTGATACCAGCTTTTGATACTCCTAGACGACTCTTCCTTTTCCTGGCCTGCAGACACCGGTGCCCTTGGAGCCTGGCCCGTGACCCTGCACACTGACCTCATCCTGGGGTGCCCTTCCCTGCTATTCTCTGCCAATAAGAATCCTGTCCAGCCTTCAAATCCAATTGGTCAGGCTCTGCCTCACCCCAAACCCTCACACCACAGAAAGGGCCCTTGCTTTCTGTGGGCTCTGTGAAGCTGAAGAAAGTGGGCATACCAGCTCAGAGCTCAGACCTGAACTCACAGAGTATGAGTCCAGACTCAGGACATCCAGATGGCCAGCGACACCGTTAGTGCCCATAAGCCCCTGTCGGAATGGTGGCGGCAGGAAGGGGGAGGAGTGCAGAGAGAAGAGGTGAGACAAACAAGACGACTTTGGTTTCCAGTAAACAGATTCACTCCTCGGCCATCCACTGAACACCCACTGTGTGCACAGCACCAAACCAGGCTTGGAGAAGGCTACAGGAAAGAGGCAACTTTCAAGTTTAAGAGTCTACAACATAAGTATAATTTTCACTGATATTTTAGAAAATCACTTACCAAGACTAACTGGAGGAAAAACAATCTGACTTTCGTAATAAAAAATAAGGCTTTACAACAAAGTACATTTCTCTCAGATAACTAGAGTAAATCTAACAATGTACTACCTAGTAGAGGTACTTCTGGAATTTACTGATTAAAATATTCATGGCAAATTAAATGGGTGCTCAAAGTTTTGTTTTTCTTTTAACCAATCAATTATGTATCACACTATTCAACTGTTTGGCAAACTTTTTCCTCCACAGTTACACAGTCATGAAGCTCTGCCTCAGGTTATGATGGAATTTTATTATAAAGGAGTTTGAACAGTAGCTTTTTCTGATTGGAAATCTTGAAAGTTATTATTGAGGTTCTTTTTTTTAAAAAAAACAGCCAGAAGTTAACCATTTCTCTCTATCTAAACTTGAAATACATGTGTATCTGGCAAAAAGATAGTAGCTATGTGCATGAGTAGGATTCAGTCAGAAGGATAAAAGTACCAGGACACACACACACCCCTGGCCCAGTGAAGGCAAAGGAGGATCCACCGGAAGGTGGACCAGTTGCAGGCCCAACTGCTGTGTCACCCCAGTGAGGTGAGTCAGATCAGCAACACTGCATGTACCTGCTTGTCTTCTGCCCTCCAAGTCTCCCAAGCCTCTCCCTTATAGCCCACATGAAGAGAAAAATACAAGAAGGGGAATTCTGGCAAGTGCAGTTCGAATGAAGCCCACAACACGTCATACTGAGAAATTATTTGGCTTGTAAATTTTTCTGATTCATAAGTGCATTTCTGTCATATAAAACAAAAAGAGATTCAGTAGTCTGCAGGACACCAAGGACTGAAATACTGGCACAAGAAGACCCAAGAGCCAATCCATCCATAGTTGCAGCAAACAGGACAGAGGAGATAGAAGGAAAGCTATCGGGTTCAAAGGTCACCCCATTGCCTTCCTAATCTGGGGGTAGTCTGAACTGAGAATTCCCTGAATTACCCAGCTCATTCTATCTTCAGAGGATGGCTATGGAGGTTTGAAAAGCAAACCACAGAATCTCCCTCTGACGTAGAACCTGAAAATCAAATAGAAGTCATGCTGACTGAAGGTTCCACCTGGGTAGTGCTGCACTGTGCCCTTCCATTCTCCTCCCTGACACACAGCAAGGCTCTCCCCAGAGTCTTCATTTCTCCAAAGTGAATCTGCTAATCCTGAATAAGGCAGGAATTCTGTCTAAAGGTTTCCATGCATTGAACACATCCAGATTTATCCACTATGTGGACCTTCAGGTTGAACTAGGACTGAGGGCTGTCTATACTCACTGCACCAACAGGGTTTCTCCTGTGTGAATTCTCAGAAGTTTGGTAAGATCTGAACTCTGACCAAAGGCTTTAATTTACCACCTTCATTTCATTCATAGCTTCTCTCTTGTATGGTTTCCGAGATGACTGATAAGGAATGAACCATACTTGAAGGTTTTCCCACATTCTTTACATTCAGGTTTTATTCCACTGTGAGTTTTCTGATGCTGAATAAGGTGGGACTGCCGACAAAAGGCCTTCCCACACTCACTACATTCATAAGGTCTCTCTCCAGTATGAACTCTATGGTGTTTAATAAGAAGTGAACTCCTGCTAAAAGATTTCCCACACTCATTACAATCATAGGGGTCTCCTCTGTATGGACTCTCTGATGTTCTACGAGGTGTGAGTTTCGACTGTAAGCTTTCTCACCATCATTGCATTCATGTGGTCTCTCTTTGGTGTGAACTTGCTGATGTTCTGTTAGATCTGAGCTCTGGCTGAAGGCCTTCCCACAGTCAGGACAGTTACAGGGCTTCCCCCTAGTGTGGATTCTCTGATGTTGAATAAGACTTGAGCTGTGGCCAAAAACTTTTCCACATTTGTTACACACAAGGCATCTCTCCTGTGTGGATTATCTCTGCTGAATAAGGTGTGAACTGCACTGAAAGGCTTTCCCACACTCACTACACTCATAGGGTTTCTCTTCAGTGTGTATTCTTTGATGCTGAATAAGGTTTGAACTATGGCCAAAGGCCTTTCCACATTTATGACACTCATAAGGTTTCTCTTTCATGTGGATTTTTTCATGCTGAATAACATACGAGTTACGCTTGAATAATTTTCCACAAATATTACATATTTCAGATTTCTTTTCAGTAAGAATTTGTGGCTGTGTATAAAGTCTGCGATATTACCAAAGTATTGTCTGTGTTCATAGGGTCCTTCATGTTTGTTTTGTCCACATTCATCTCCTTCATGTAGTCGTATCCCTATGTCAAGAGTTTTCTGCTTTAAAATTAATTGATCCTCAGTCCAGGTGTCACCATCTGACAGAAAATATAAAAAAGGTAAATGTAACAAGAAAAACTGGTGGGAAACAGGATGATCAAAATACTACAGAAGTATTTGGTTCAAAAAAATACTAACAATGGCCTTACAATATAGGAAAAAGATGGACACAAGTTGAGCAGATTTGGAGAGACTGTTGGGAAAATTTAGGATTTATATATCTAGTAGCTAACGAGACAGCGAAACTGGGATTAGCGGAAAAGGAAAGCAGAGTTTGAGGGAAGTGGGATTATCTCAGCACACAGGAAGCAGTGTTTGGGGCTGTAAGGTGGGGGAGGGCAGGGACTAAGCAGAGACATAAAAGAAGAGAACCTCACCCAAGGTTCTGTCCACCTGGTGCCCTTGCCACATGGATTCCAGAGAAGACTTCCTTCACCTAATCAGACACCAATACTTTGTCACTCTTGCTGAGTCTCTTTCTACCCACAGACGCTTGCATGCTCAACTAGTGAACACAGACCCATTCAGACCTTATGTGCACCTTTTAGAAATTGTGGTAATTGGGAGGATTTGATAAAGGAAAGGGGTAGGGAAAATAGGAAAAGTTATTTAAAATATGAAGCATGGGGTGCACAGAGGTATTTTCAAATCTATTTCAACTGTAAGAGAATATACAAAAACAAGTTCTGCACCTAGCTGCATCTAAAGGAGACATAATAGAAAAACTTTTCCTGTTTACTTTAACACATTTCTCCTCTTAAGTTGTACTTAAGAAATATGGTTGACTGAAGCCAGAGAGAGGTGGTTTTGCAATGATATTGGAAAATGTAAGCCTTCTGCTGAGAGATCTTTCTGGAAGAAGAGGCTGCTGAGGAATAACCAATGTAGTGTTTCCACTAGTGATGAAAGCTTAAAATGTACAAAGCCCTGATTTGTAGGTAATAGTCATATTCTGTAAGGATTTAATAATTATCTGTGATGTCTTATCACAGAACCCTATTTGCATATGTTCTGCAGATATGCCTTCATCTACTGTATATTCAATTTGGGTATTGTGGTGTTTTTGCAAATTTTTTTTTTCCTTGTGATGAGGACTTTTAAGATCTATATTCTCTTGGCAAGTTTCAAACAATACAGCATTGTTAACTATAGTCACCATGCTGTTGTACATTACAACTCCAGGACTTATTTATCTTATAACTGGGAAGTTTATACCTTTTGACCACTGCAATCCAATTTACCCATCACCTGCCCCCTACTTCTAGCAACAACCAATCTGTTCTCTGTATCTCTGAGTTCAGTTCTTTTTGGATTCCACACATAAGTGAGATCATATGGTATTTATCTTTATCTGTCTGACTTATTTCACTTAGCATAATGCCTTTCACATAGCACAAGGTCCATCCAGGGTGTTACTAATAGCAGAATTTCCTTCATTTTTATAGCTGAATAATATTCCAGTGTGTGTTTGTGTATCACCTTTTATTTATCCATTCTTTCATCAATAGGCACATTGTTTTCATGTCTTGCCTATTATAAATAATGCTGCAATGAACATGGGGGTGCAGATGTCTTTTTGAGATAGTGCTTTTATTTCCTTTGGATAAATACCCACAAGTATAATTGCTGGATCATATAGTAGATCTTTTTTGAATTTTTTGAGGACACTCCATGTTGTTTTCCACAGTGGCTGCACCAATTTACATCCTCACCAACAGTTTATAGGGGTTCCCTTTTCTCCACATGCTCACCAACATTGTTATTTCTTGTTTTTTGATGATAGCCATTCTAACAGGTGTGAATGGATTAGTGGCTTAATACTTTTACATGCCCTTGCACATGTGTTCTACCTGCTTACCTTATGTATTATACTGATTCTGAGCTCCTGGAGAGCAGGGAATAGGTCTAAAAAGTTAAGCTTTAAAAAAAAAGAGTGATACACTATTTACAATAGCCAAGAAATGGAAGCAACCTAAGTGTCCATCAGTAGATGAATGGATTAAGAAGATGTGGTACATATACACAATGGAATATTATTCAGCCATAAGAAGAAAACAAATCCTACCATTTGCAACAACATGGATGGAGTTAGAGGGTATTATGCTCAGTGAAATAAGCCAAGCTGAAAAAGACAAGTATCAAATAATTTCACTCATATGTGGAGTATAAGAACAAAGAAAAAAACTGAAGGAACAAAACAGCAGCAGACTCACAGAACCCAAGAATGGACTAATAGTTACCAAAGGGAAAGGGACTGGGGAAGAAGGGCGGGAAGGGAGGGATAAGAGGGTAAAAGGGGTATTACTATTAGCAGATGTAAGGTAGGGGGTGCGGGGAGGGCTGTACAACTCAGAGAAGACAAGTAGTGACTCTACAGCATCTCACTACGCTGATGGACAGTGACTGTAATGGGGTTGGTGGGGAGGACCTGATGAAGGGGGTAGTTTAATCACCATAATATTGCACATGTAATTGTAGATTAATGATACCAAAATAAATTATTTAAAAAAAAAAGAGTGATAAAGGCATCAATCAAGTCTAAACATTAGTGAGGCAGGCCAAATCTTTTGATCAAGGTACCATAATGAACTGGCCCTATGAACTCAAGTCACTCACCATTGCCTAGAACAGCACAATCAAATAGACCTTTCTATGGTTATAGGAATGTTCCACACCTGCACTGTCCAATACAGTAGCCACTAGTCACATGTAGTTTTTGAGCACTTGAAATATGGTTGATGTAACTAAGAAGCTGAACTTTTCATTGTATTTAATTTTCATTAATTCAATTTAGTTAGCCAATTGTGGCTAGAGGCTACCCTACTGGACAGCACAAAATCTAGAGCTTTCTAAATCTGCCAAATCTGTCCCACAGGGGATGGGGCCACCTACTTACAAGCCTTCAAAACTGGGATCATTAAATAAGATAAAAAAGCAGACAGAGAAGATAACAAAGAGAGTCCATTAGCTCATCAACAAATTTAGAGCAATAACCTGGGCATACCTCCATATGGACTTAGATCTGGAATACTTCATAAAGCAGGTGACTTGCCTTCTGCACTGGCTTAGGCAGATATTAAAATGAGGGTTTCTTCCTACCTCCCTGACCTGGCCCCTGCCTGTCTTTCCAGCCTCATTCCAATCTCCTCCCCTACACAAAGCCTCTTCTACTGTCTGTCTCTATTCATTCTGTCCCATAACATTTGAAGGCTTAGAAATTCTAGATATGCCTTTTATTTGCCCCTCGGACAGAGATTTGACAGCCTGCTCAACACGGTCAAGAATATAAATCCTTCTGCTATCAGGCCCTGTTCAAACCACGTTCCCCATGAAGCTGAAGAGGGTCCTTCTCCTGTGATTCCTGAATCCTTTTCATCTTTATGAGTCACATGACACTTCCCTTATTCACATTCATTCAGTACATTTACTGAGCACCAACAACATGCCAAGAACAGTCCCAGGCTCTGAATACATCAGTGAGGGAAACAAACATTCTGCCCTCTAAGACCTTTCATTTTAGTAAGAGAGATGGACAATACACTATGTAAATTGCCTACAATTAGGAGGTGATAGGAGTGCTACAGAAGGGAAAAAATCAGGGAACAAGGATCAGAGAGAGAGGACAGGGAGTGGGTAGAAGGGTTATAATTTTAGATACCATGGTCAAAGAAGGACTAGGACTTTTTTGCAAAGTCTTAAGCAACGACTTGAAGGAAATAAGGGTATCTGGGAAAGAGCATTACACATAGAAGAAGTAATAGCAAGTGGAAAGGCCCTGGGTATTTATTTAAGAGGCAAGTGTGACTGAAGCAGAATGAGCAAGGGGAAGAATAGTAAGAAATGAGGTCAGAAACATAAAAGGGGGTCAGAGAACACAGGACCCTACAGGCTACTGTAAGAGGGTTCCTCTTACTGAGCTGGAAAGCCATGGGGGTTTTCACCAGAGAAAGACAAGATCTGGCATTTTAACAGGATCAAGCTGGCTGCTACTGATAAGGAGGCATTGGTAGAGGAGGACAGCCCTCCAGAAAACGACTGTAATAATCCAGGTGAGAGATGATGGCAACTTGGACCAAAATGGTGGCAGACGAAGTGATAAGAAGTACTTGGATTCTGGGAAAAATGTTGATGTCTGTGTCAACAGGATTACTGACTGATGGATATGGATATAAGAGAAACAAAGAATTCTCTCTGGGTTGAGTAGTTGGAAGGATTGTGTTCTCACTGACTGAGATGGAGGATATTTGTAACCAGAAAAACAGCATCTCAATGGTCTAATGACATATCCACATAGCTCTCGTACCAGTCTCCTGAAGTCAACATGTCCCAAACCTGCTCCCCCTTCTGGTGTGTTAAGTACTTGCTGTAACATTCTTCCAACTCCCCTGCAGCTTTAACATTTTTCTAAATAAAAAGAGGTAGGGCAACAACAACCAGTGGCTCCCTTCTCAGTACCCACATCCATTCAGTAAACAAGTACTATAGCTTCTACTTCTAAAAACACTTTTTGATGTTGTCCCTGCCTTCCTGTTACCACCGTTAAGTCCTAAAGTCGATGCTAGTCACCTTTCACCTCCTATACCGCACTAACCAATCAGAATCTCTTCCTGGACATGTAACACTTAACCGCTAGCCTCGTTAGAAACGCTAACATACCTCACTATCTGCCAAACAAAATTTAAACTTTTTGGCATCATTTTCCACAATTTTACTCCACTCTACCTTTATACCCTCATCCTCTATCACATCTTCCCTATGCTCCAGTTAATCTGAACTGTTTCCTGAATGTTTATATACCCATGCATTCCCTTCTCCACTCAACCTTCACCCTGCACCTGGAACAGCCACCCTTCTGACTTCAACTATCAAAATCCTACACACCTTTCAAGACCCAGCTCAAAGGCAAACTCCTTGCTGAAACCTAACAGGGCTCCAACCCCAGCTAGAAGTAATCTCTTTCCTTTGAATCTCTAAGGAATACAGTTCCAGTCTCCCTCATGGCATTTAACTGTATGGACTTCTCCTTATAGGTATTTTTAATTTTGTATGCATGTGTGTGTGCGTTCCTTTCAATTTATATTGAAAACATCTCTGGAGTAAAAGGCATCTTCTATCTCTTTTTCTCCAAGCTTAGTACTATGTAAGTAATTCTGCACACATTAGGCATTTAAAATCCTCCTGATTATTTTCCATTAATCCATTAAAAGGAAGACCTACTCCATCAAGAGGGTCCCAAATAGATCATTTATCAAAAATTGTCAGGACTGAGACTCAGATAGAATTCACAGAGGTAGGTCTCCTCATGGGTCTAACCCATTCACAGACGAAATATCAAAAACTTGGATCCAAACTCTGGTATATGGTGGGATCCCCAGGGACGCCTTGGCAGTGGCCAGTCTGGGAGGGAGCTAGAGAAGCCCAAGAAGAGAGCAACTGCCCTCGGAAATAACAGGCAAATCAGACGCATCCCTGTGAATGAAGGTTAAAAGAAAGCTTCTTGACTGATCTGTCTCTAGTTTAAAGACAGGCAGAAATCTATGCAGTTCTTTAAGGAGTTTAACTACAAAGCTGTGGGATCCCAAGTACATTTACCTGTAACAGCAGAAGAAATGAGCAATACTTCCTGCACTGGGTCAAATAGCATCCTCCCAAAACTCGTGTTTACCTGGAACCTCGGAATGTGACCTTATTTGGAAATAGGGTCTTTGCACAGGGAATAGGTTAAGATGAGGCCATAGTGGATTAGGGTGGGCCCTAAACCCAGTAACTGGTATCATGGCAAGAGAAATGAGAGGAAGATTCAGATCCAGAAAACCACAGGGAGAAAGGCCAGTGACAATGGAGGCAGAGATTAGAGTGATGCAGCTACAAGATAAGGCACACAAGGGTTGCTAGGAGCCATCAGAAGCTAGGAATGTTCAGGAAGGATTTCTCCCTAGAGCCCTCAGAGGGCAATTAGGTTTATTGGACTTCTAGTTTCCAGAACTGTGAGAGAATACAGTTCTGTTGTTTTAACCTATGCAGTTGTTGTAATTTGTTACAGAAGCTCTAGGTAATTAATACACCTCCTGTTTGATTTAACCAATCAACAAACGTGTACTACCTACTACAGGCAAGGTAATGGTAGAGGGATTATAATGGTGCTTCAAAGCCCAATTAGAATAACAATCCCTACCTAGATGAACTGGGATGCATCCTCAAAGAATGACATGCAGCTAGGTGTTGAACCATGATCGGGATCAACAAGGGAAAGAGTATTCCAGGCAAAACTAATAGCCCATGCTAAGACCCAGAAACATAAAAGGGAATACTAAGTTTAAGGAATGGTGAAAAAAGTCAGGGTGACTGAAATGTATGTTGCGGGTGGGCAGGAAGCAGGAGGCATGGTAGAAAAATATAGCAGAGTTAGATAATGAAGAGACATAAGCCACACTCTGGATTTTGGGCTTTATTCTATAGGCAAGAGAAAAGTCTGATCAAACTTCCAGGAACATTTGTTCTAGCAGCAGGATGGAGGGCAGCCTGAAGGGAGGGGGCAGAAATGACCAATTGCACAAGGATGTATCAACAATCCAAGACAAACATAATGGGCCTAAAATTAGAAAGTGACAGGCAGCAGAGTCATGCCTTTCTGAAAAAACACTGACAGGATTTGGTGGCCGACTGAATCTGGAGGGAAGGAGAATAGAACAGATGACTCCATGTTTTGTAGGTTGGGAAAACCAGTTATTAAAATTAACCAGGGTGGTCACTGGAAGGTAGAGAGGTGGAGGATGGCAGAAAAGGATGAGCTCCGAAGTGGACCTATGAGCATCTAATATTCTGGGTCAGCTGGACGCCAGAGCAGCACACAGTGGTACCTGAAGTCACGGAACGGGAAGGAGCCACCCAGAGGACTGAAAAGACGGCTGAGAACAGTCTTGGGGAAAATCACTGTTTAAGAAACAGGTGGAGAAACAGGAGTGGGCAAGGCCCTGAAATGGCAAGAGGCAGGCCAGAAGAAAATTATACTTCCAACACCACAGAGCAAGAGTTGCAAGTTCAAGTGATCATCAACAACAAATACTAAGGCGTCAAAAGATTAGGGCTGGAAAACCCTGTCCAGTTAGTTCAGGTAACTTGGATATAAACAGTTTTGGTGCAGCAGAAGCAAGTGCCCTGAGTTGACAAGTAAAAGACAATTATAAAAATAACTGCAACTGGTGAAGATTTTAAGAGGGATGATAGTGAGACAGGGACTGTGGGTGTAGTCAGAGTAGGGGAAGGGCCTCCAGAAAAAGCAAGGCAGAATATTTGCAGTCAGAGCAATGTAACTACATGCAAGGAAACCCCCTTCCAAAACTCTGTGTTAAACATTAAGCTCCAGGGTCATTCTTCAGTAAGATCAGCGGGTGTTCCCCAGATAAAGAAGAGTACCTCATGTTTTTATTATGCTGATCATTTGTAAGATTCACTTTAGCATGCTAAAAGGCCCAGGCCTATGTGCTGTCTTTCCTCTTTCAGACCTGATGGGGTGGTTTTGCAAACCAGGCAACTAATTTAGCATGCAGTCCCAGCTGTAAACAACATAGTAAAAGGCAGCAAAGATTCCACCTTAAAGATAAGATTGAATTTTAACATCCAGGAAGTTTGGGAAGCAAGATTCTTAACTTACTCTTTAGCAAACAGACAATACCTTAGCCCACTTCGGGGGCTGGGCAGGCCGCCTTTTGATATGCCCCTAGACCAAGACGCCAGTATCCCAGAGAGAGATGGGGTGAGAAATTCCTTGTGATAATTCTGGGTGTTCAGACACCACTCAGCAGGTCTGCACCCCTAAACCTTTTTTTTCATGTTCTCGAAAAATCCTCATCTGCCTATAAATTCCCCTAGACCACGCAGCACACCGGACTCTCTTGTCCCCTCCTAGCGTGAGCCGGGAGCTCTGTCCTCTCACTTTATTTCTAAATAAAAGCTTGTACCTTGCTCTCCTACCTTTCCTGTTTGCTAAGCTCATTCTTCGGCTTCGTGAGCAAGAACCCCGGCATCAATAGTGAAGGGGACAAAGGCAACTGTCCCCAACTTCCCCCTGGTGCGCCATCAACACCATGTCCTTTGGGTTTTCATGTGCCTCTCGTGTCTCCTTCCTCACAGCTCCACAGAAACTTCAAGGAGGAGGCTGTTCTGCCCTAAGTCCTCCAGCAGTGGACCCTGGGATGTGTGGAATTTGGACAGACACAGAATGTATGGACGGCAATGCATGTGAGAAAGAGGACACAAAGGCTCATGGGCAGGCAGTGCAGTGTCCTCGTGCAGACACGCCGGTTTTGTGGGGTTTGTCCTGGGAGCACTGAGTTAAGACTTTAAAGATGGGTTGAGAGCACGCTGCAAAGGATGCGGAAGACCAGGCCATGGAGCACAGACTGAGCGCAGTGGGTGCTGTGAGCTGACAGGAATGGATGAGTATTTTAGGAGGCCAATATGGGCACTCAGATCCTCAGAAAGACGAGCAGCAGGGAGCCTGCAGTAAGGGTCTGCCCTTTCTCATCTGAAACCTGATTTCTTTCTTATTCTAAATTCTTTCAAGGCCAAATTCACGACTTTCTAAGGCTTCCTGGGCCAAGGCGCAGTTCAGAGGGATCTCCTCCTGCGAATCGGCTGACCCATTGCCTCTCCTAGTTAACTATTCCACTTCAACTCTAGGCTTATGGGTGGGTAGGGGGTAGGTTTTCTTTCAGCTTTGTCTCAGCACTTCTTAATAAGTAACTCAATAAATATTTGTCAAGTTAAAAATCAGACTGAAAACATAATCAGAATAAATGTGTAAAAGAAAATCCTCTCAAAATCCACAATATGGATTACCTAAGCTTTTGTGCCCCAATCAAATAATCCAAGTTCGTTTTTTTTTTTTAATGGCCAGATGTATACCAGGTACTAGTGGGGTGGCCGATTGAAGTAAGAATGTTGATATTATAGTTTAACCTCATTTCCCACCAGCAGGTGGCTCGCTTGCCTCCCGTACTCCTTAGGCAAGGCACCCTCTTGGAGTTCGGACCTGGGTGGTGAATGTAATTTTCCTAATGATGAGGGCAGCCCGGGTAGAGCCCACTTTTTTCCTGGTACCTAGAGTATGGGGCATCCTTGGCTGGGTTCATGCATGCGCTTATTCACATAACAGTCACTGAGCTTCAAAGGCCAGTTAGCCGGCGAAGGAACGGCAGTCCCTCCAAGGCAGCGCTGTGATAGTGCCGCTGCGATGGGCTCCACGCAATGAGGGAGGAAAAGTTAGTTACAGGCTCTACTTACATATCATAGAGCTTTAGGTTTAAAAAAATAATCAGTGGTTTTGCACCAGGATAATTCTAAGTGTCCATCTGATCTGAGGCTGAGGTCGGAAGGACAAAGTGTAGACAAAGAAAGCCAGCTAGGTCGGCTCCCTCACCCTGGCTCTTTCCAGGCTTCCGCTCGGGGGATGCACACAGGAACTCCAAGGACATCTGCCCGGGCAGCTTCTCCATGGGCCGAGACCAGGATCTTCTCTAAAAGTCCCTCAGAACGTGACGCCGGACCGGGCGGTCACTTCAGGAAAAGGGTGTGAGAGGGGGACAGATATGGGGAACCGGTAGGTGAAGCTCCCCAGAGAGGCTCCCGGCCCCGGAAAAGGTAGGAGGAGCGTCTTTCCGAGGCTGGCGGCCCGGCCGACACCCACCGGGTCCTGCGGCCCCGCCCCAACGCCACCCGGTCGCAGGTCCCCGGCCCGCGTCCGCCGCCGCAGGTCCCTCGCTGGGCCCCAACACTCACTCGCCTGCTGGCTCTGCACGTCGGGCAGCGGCCGCCTCGGCCCCGGGACTCGCGCGAGATCGGGCTCCTGGGCGCTCACTTCCGGGTCCCATCTAGGCAGCTCGGAGGTCCGCTCTCGGTGGTTGGGTGCTCCTGGGGAGCTGGGCTCAGGCGGCATGGGGTGGCGGCTCCTTCGGATTAAGGCGGAGGTAACAGAGCTATTTGTGCTGTATCGCCTCCGTGGACCCGGGATCTAAACTGGTTGCTTCTTTCTTGTGCCCACTACTCCTAACGCACCCCATTTGTCTCCTCCTCTCTCCTTCTGCCCTTTTACTACCCATCTCCACCTCACCTTTTCCTGATCGCAAGCCGGGCTGACCGTACTGGGCCCTACGAATTCTCTATCTGCGCCCTCAGCCCAGCTTGACCTCCTCTCCATCTGTGGCTTCAACCCAGCCGATCTTGCCCATTCACTACCCAAGCCTCTCCCAGTTTTGCCCGGGGTACCATAAATAAGGACGACTTGGTACCGAAGGCTAAGAGGAAGAAAAGCCTTGGAAATAGGGTCAGGATTCAAGCACTCTACTGCTCCTGGAATCTCGGTTTGCCAGAAGCATATTTGATCATGTCGAAGCAGGAATAAAGGGAAAGGAAATGAGTTGTTCGTGATAGGGGAGTTTCCTGATAAACTCCGAAATAACATCGACTAATTATGGAGCATTTAAACTGCCATTACTCAATAACCTTCACAACAATCCCGTGGAGTTGGTACTTTTTAGTATGTTACATGCCAGAAGCTGCAGAGCAGCATTTGAACGCTGGCCCATTCAAACCGGAGTCTGGTGTCTGAATACCCAGGGCAGACAAGAGTTAGTGGAGATTTGTAATATGAGCAACTGCCGGAAAGAAAAAAGACAAACTCTTGTGATTATAACCAACTTTTAAATTTATAAACATGAAATACAGATAGAACAGGTTAACCATTTTCTAAGTGAAGAGAGTGAATGAGATGCACCAGCAAAATTTTAAATTCCTGTATTATTTTGGGCACCATCTGTTTGAAATCATCCTGACAGTCTTAAACATTGGGTCCTTCACGCACTTGTACTCTGAGATGGTGTAAGATGTGATGTCGTATGATATGTTAGAAGAGACATGTCAACAGTTTTGCTGACTCCAGCAAGGAGTGCCTGTTGGAGAGCCCAGGACACTTCATCATTTCTCTAGTCATATTTAAGTTCTCCAAACCCAGGGTATCCCTCCCTGGACAACTAGTCCCACACTGCTAAGTGCTTGCTTATTAAATTCCCTTTTTAAGATTTTATGCTCAACATATTATTTTTACTAAATATTAGTATCATTATTTTTAGCACTATATAGCCAATAGGTTTTACATTACATATATATATTTTTTTAATTTTCATTCTATTTAACTACATTATATAGACAAGGAAGCTGGGAAGGTCAAGTAAAATTTCCCGAGTCAGACAACTAGTAAACAGCTAAGTTCCAACATAAGTATTTCTAATTCCAAAGTCATTGCTTTGACAACTCATGTTTTAGTCTTCTTTACTCAATGGAGGGTTTAATACATTGATTAGGTTAATTGTGTCCATTTGCTAGCGCTATCATAGTGCCAGGCAATTGTATTAATGAATGACTGTATGGATGAGGTTGTTTTTAGATGTGACACCACCATTGTGCTTTGCTGAGATGACATTCCAGGGTCTTCCTTTGAACTTTGTTTTTAAACTTCCTCTTACCCATACTACTTCCTAGGGTGAGGCATTTCTTTAGAGTTCATTTATTAATTCCCTTGAAAACACTGTGCTCTCATCTGACATGCTCTTTTACCTGAAATACTCTCCCTACTCTTCTTCCAGTGTTCCCATCTCTCTAGGCTGCCTCTGTCCATTCTTTTGCTCAAGCCAAAACCTAGTTAATTAAACTTGGCTTTCCCATTACCAGCTTTGCTCCACTGCTATAAATAACTAGACGTGACAGTAAGTCTTGGCAAGGATGCAAGCTCCAGCTGGCAGAAAAACTTGAGTGCCATTTTGGGCATTAACAAATGGAAAACGTCAATCTACTGATGGCAGTGGAGGTGTCTTAGCAGGAGATGGGTAGGAATGTGGGAGCTTTGACCTGCAACCTGTCAGTCAAAATTGTCTAAGCCTGTTCGAAGGGTGGGATAGGTGGTATCTGTCTAGCTCCCAAGATATTGGGACATTTTCTCCAGAGAGCTCTGGGAGCAGTTATGATCAGCAGCAAACTGGTAATAGTGAATCACTCAGGATGTAACAGGGAATGAAGAGTTATCAAAATCTTCTCTGGGTTCCGGGGTGTGTCTAATGCCAACATCATGATGACAGAAAGCTTTGGAGCCAAACAGACCTGACTTTGAGTTCTTAACTTTGTGTGACCCTAACAGGTTCTTCAACCACTTTACACCTCAGTTCCTCTATAAAACAGAGCTACTGCCCTTGCAGTCATGAGGATTAAGTTTGAATATATACATATGTACATGTAGGTAGTGGACAGATAGAAGATAAATTAGGTGTCCCTCAACTATTAGATTTCTTCTCTTCCCTGCACAA
Source organism: Phataginus tricuspis (assembly GCA_029783875.1). NCBI lineage: Eukaryota > Metazoa > Chordata > Mammalia > Pholidota > Manidae > Phataginus > Phataginus tricuspis. Next base: position 5,771,181 of record JAQQAC010015366.1, read on the forward strand.
TCTTTAAGACTAATAACACACACTCATATTATATTTTGGTCTCAATAACTATCAGTAAGCCTAAAGGGTCAAGGTACTTGCCCTTGAGGATTATTTTAGTTTCTCACTTTTAACGTTTTATTTAGAAAACACATTCTACCTAGTTATGCTGAAACCTCGAACTACTTAACTCTTATTTTATGTGCTGACAGCATCCCATCGAATGACCCTTTAAATCCTAACCATTCAGACTTTGTTCCAGAGGTCTGTAAAAGAGCAAGCTTTTTAATCAGTAAGGAGAGTGATTCACTCTTGTTGTGAAACAGGTTTTTGGAAGGAACTGGGTCACTGCCAGGAAGGTGATTCCAAGATTCCCAAGTGCTTCTGGCTGAGGCCTTCAGATTTTATTTGAAACAGATTCTCAGAGTATCAAACACACCTTTATTCAAGTGGAAGTACAAAAGCACATTCTTAAACCAAATGCATACATGTGATTTTTACATATTCTGCTATTTAGGGACTACTTAATCCTCTTGTGTCGTAATCACTGGAGGTGACTCTTGTTTTCTGTACATAAGGTATACACATTCATAGGCAGGGGGAAAAAACATGCATTTTTCATTTGCTTTTATATTTAGATCACTTCACTTAGATCCCTACCTTGCCCTGATGAGATCCTATGCTTGCTGACGGCTAAGAGGTAAAATACAGTGGCAAAACTACCCTAGAGGTTAGCCGTAAGAGGCTTACAAAGTGAGCAATGAATTTTTATATACTTGTTGAGGATCTCTAATGAATACTGTTTGACATCTAAACTATGAAGGCCTCAATTGCTGAAATGACAACTAGAATTTTAAACACTTGTCTTATTCACAAAATGTTATGAAGCTTAAGAGGGAAAAATATAATCAAAGTCTTTGACACCATCTAAAGAATTGTGAACTCTTGCTACGTGTTATGATGGTAACCCTAAACCCTGGAACCAAAATCTGTGATCACTTTATCAATCAAAAAACCATGTTCTTCTATATGCCTCTATACTCTAGTAAAAATACAAAATATGTGATGATGAGTAAACAATTATACACAAAGCCCCCACATTTCAAATACTGTCCTGGATCAATGGGGGAAACTGGGGGTGGAAATGCAAACAGATAATGAAGTGATCATATGGTTAAAATTTTACCAGGAACAGACCTGCCACTCTTGAAATACTCTATATAGATACTACATAAGAACAGTAATATCTTTGTTGGAAGTTTGCATTGCCTTACAAACTCTGATTGTTAAGTGTATGTTCTCTGTGTTTTGCCCTATCAAAGGCAGACCTGAGTATTTTGCAGATAACTCTAAATTCTCACATGCAAATAGGCGCTGAGAATGTAGCTGGGCCACCGGGAGTCTGGCCGGCCCCCTGGTGTCCTCATCACCTCTTTTAGAAAGGATTGTGGATGCAGACAAGGCAGCTAAGAACTTGGGCGTCACTTGAAAATGCTTGCTGCCTGCCACACACTCAGGAGACAGGATCATTCATACTCATGGATGGACAGGATGTGGAAATACAGTTCTTTTAAACGAAAATGTATCACTTAGAGAAGACACCAGAACAGCAACACCAAGAAGGGACAGCACACCTGCTGGTGAAAAGCTTAAAACTAAGAAACCATTGTTCGAATGTGCCTTGGAAAATGGAGAACTCACCAGGAACCCAAGTGCTGCGGCTGGAAAGGAACAGCGAGTAAGGTCCTCAGGAAAAAGCAGGCCTCAGAGTCTGTTTTGGAGAGAACTTGGGCCGCGAACAGCAAAAAAGCTAATGAGCTACTTTCAGAAGTTGGTATGTTTAAACACTGGTGTATTAGTGTATCTTAGGGAAGCTGTGAACAACAAGAATCAATTCCAGGAAATACAAAAATGTTTATAGGCCACATTGAAATAGAAATAGCTGAAATGAGTTCCATACCTACTTAAAATACCTACTACATTAATAAAAGAATGCTACGAGAAAACAGCACTGTGCTCTCCAAGCCACTCCTCAGACTAGTTTCTTCTGTAATGACAAAGATTGGGACTATATACTAACAATGTCATATGCAAATAATCAACAATTTTCCCTCCAATATTTTGACGCTGAGTAAAGTCTGAAATATGGCAGTAAAACTGTTCCATTTGCATTATGTCAGATTCTGGCCTGGTGTGGTCACTCTGATGATGTCCAAAAAGACTTGAACTCCACTGAAAGATCTGTCACAATCACTACACGCAAATGACTTCTCTTGACCATGGGTTCTTTGATGCTGACTGAGTAGTAGAATATAACAGAATCTTCCCCCATGTATACACATTTATTACATTCATAGGCTTTCTGCATGAAATCAGTTTGATGCTGAACAAGGTAGTTTAAAGGCCTTTGCACATTCATTACAATGATGGAATTTTACTCCAGTATGAGTTCTCCAATAGTGACTAAAGTATGAAAATAGCCTAAGCATTTACCACATTCAGTAGTCTCAGGTTTTCTCATTGGCATGGGTTCGAAGGTGTCAATTAAGAGTTTAACACTAATAGCTTTCCTACATTCATCACATTCAGAGGGTTTTTTCTCTGTGTGGATTCTCTGATGCTGAATAAAGGATAAGCTATGACTGAAGGCTTTACCACATTCTGTACATGAATGATTTCTCCCTGGTGTGAACTCTCAGATGTTGAATGAGGCCTGAACTTGACTGAATGTCTTCGCATGTTCATCGCATTCATAAGATTTCTCTTTGGTATGAATTCTCGGATGCTGAACAAGGTGTGCTCTCTGATTGAGGTTCTTTTCCCAAGCGTCACAATCAAAGGCTTTTTCTCTAGTGAGGACTTCTTGTTGCAGGACGAGGTCTGGGCTGTGACTGAAACTTTCCTCATAATCATTACACTCATAGGATTTCTCTTTCCTGTGAATTTTGTGGTGTTGAATAAGGCATGAGGTTTGACTGAAAGCTTTTCCACATTCATTACATTGATGTGGTTTCTCTCCTGTGTGAATTCTTTGATGCTGAATAAGATGGGAATTCAATCTGAAGTCTTTTCCACATTCATTACACGTATAGGGCTTTTCTCTGAGACGAACTCCTTGATGTTTAACGAAGGTCAGCCCACGTTCACTGTATTCATAGGCTTTCTCCTCACAGTGGACCTTCTGATGCTCGCCTGGGTGTGAGGTAGGACAGACGTCACTGCCACGTCCAGTACAGTTACAGGGCATCTCTCTGTGAATTCTCTGATGCTGAGTAAGGTGTACACTACGACTGAAGACTCGTTCACAATTGCTACATTTGTAAGATTTTGCTCTAGCATGAATTCTCTTGTGCTGAATTATGTCTGAGCTCTGACTACAGGATTTATCAGATGCTTCACAGGATTTATCAGATGTTTCACATTTATAGGGTTTTTCTCTAGTGTGTATTCTTTTATGTCGACTAAGACTCGAGCTCTGACTGAAAGATTTTTCACATTCTTTACATTTGTAGGGTTTGTTTCTAGTATGAATTCTCTGATGTCTAGAGAGAGCTGAGCTCTGATGGAAGATTTTCTCACATGCATCACATTTATAGGATTTCTCAGTGGTGGGAATGCTCTCACATTTACTAAGGTGGGAGAGATCCATTAAGCTTTCCTTATATTCACTATTCTGAAAATCCTGCATTAGGTTTTGTTCATGTTTACCACCAGCTGAATTTTGGTTGAGGCTCATGTCACACTTATCAATGTCATCGATATTCTGTATTCTAAGAACTCGCTGATCTGTATCAAGGGTAGAGTCCAGACTGAAGCTTTTTTCGGGTTCACTACATTCACTGTTCTCACTGGTGAAGGTTTTCTTGCTGATTGTTATTTGCCTAAACTCTCTCTCCAAGAAGAGAAATTTCCTTAGGATTTCCTGAAGCCTATCTAATCTGTCCTCAGGTTTACACACTTCTCTAGTCTCAGGAGCTTGGGCAATATCCTTTTTGAGTCTTCCTACTCTCACTCTGTATGAATGTACTTCTTCCGAAATTTTCTGCTTAGGAATCAACAGCTTGTTCTCTTCTCTGGTCTCTCCATCTGATTCAATATATAAATAGAAAATGCAAATATAATGTGTACCCTGTGCTTAGAAAAAGAAAACTCAGAGAGAAAACTAAATGATCTAGTATCTACCGGGACGAGAGAAGTTTATTTACTCTGAAACTCAGGCACAAAATCCCAACAGCAGGTAAAAGGGCATGAACAAAAGCAGTAAGGCAGGATCCAAATGGTACAGGGTGTGGTGGAAACAGGGGATATGTCGGCAGGGTAAGAGGATAGCCAATTACGGTTTTCAAAGCAGGTAACAGGGAAATAGTTCAGAAAATTATAGCAACTTGAACAGGGACCTAGTACCACTTGTGGATGACAAGGGACGAAATAAATGCCAAGAGCTTAACAAAACTGAAGGGAAAAGGAAAGAACTCTCCATTCTGGGATATAGACGGCTCTTCATTCTGACAGCTACAGCAGCTACAACTCAGCTGACAACTGGCCTTTACTTCCCTACTAATTCCATTTGATTGATCTACCTTACTCACCTGAGCAGTCACCTCTTAAGACTTCTCTATTCTGAGTTTCCAGATCAGAGACTTGTAGATCTTGTTCCAGCTGGGAGATCCCATCAGGCTTGGAAATTGGAAACCCTGCTCACAGAGAAGGAAATGGGATGTGGCGATTTATCCTGCATACTACACCATCCACTTGTTCTTTTAGTTAATGGTTAATGGAGAGAGGAAGTAAATTTTTAGGAGACATTAGGAACTCCTGGAGAGTGAAGAGGGCAAAGATCTTCTAGAGGAGGTCATATTTGTCCTCCAGAAAGAGGTGTGTTAAGGGGCAAATTGATGACTTTTGGAAGAAGTATTCATTTAAACATTACCTGGACAAAGGAATTTGTGCATGGGTCTGTACCTGTCCCTGTCTTCACAGGAATTTTTATTGTCACTCTTCATCTGTTCAATCTTTGTATTAGACCTGATCTACAAATATCAGACCTTGTCAAAATTGAGGTCATCAAAATAAAACTGCTGGACAGGAGAAAAATGAATACTCAAGCACCCGTCTATGGTGAGCTAAACTGCAGCAACGGAACCAATTGAGACTGAATAAATATTCCAAGGACCAACCTCAAGAAATAATTCATTTCAGTGCACCTGAAGAAACAAAGAGTAATACGACAAATCCTGACCCATTAGGTGCTTACAATTTTTATTTATTCAACAGACATTTATGGGGTACCTCCTGTATGCAAAGTATAAGGGGATAAAGAGCCCAAGCAGATAAGGTTCATCGCCTCAATAACATTACACTCTTTACTGCAGAGACAGATATAATAACTAATTATGTGATATAGTGAGGAAAGTGCATTGAAAATGCATCTTCACATAAAACGGCTTTCACTGGCTTGCATAATGGACTGCTAGGGTCTAATCTCTTTTAAAGGAAAAGTAAGAGGCACTCGGCTTCTGAGGGAGCAGAGCTATTACAGAACCAAAAGGGCAGTGTTTATACATGTTCGGCCAGAACGCTTCTAGTAGCACACATACAAGGTCTAGCTCAAGCACCTTGCCTCCAAAAGCCCTTTTCTCCACTTAACAAATATCTACAAAATTTACTATTTGTTCCCTTTATTATGACATGTCAATATAAACAGAGTTTGCAGATTTTTTAAAACTGATAGCAGTATTACCATCCCTACTTGACTTATAAACTCTGATAGCATGGACTATGTATCTTACATCTTGCACTTTTTATTTTCTTACTTAAGCGCTACATGGAGTGCCAATTTTGTGCCCAAGTGTCAACATATAATAGCCAGTGTTTCAAAGAGGACATTGGGCCTGGGAAGTATTCTGATAAACCAACGATGCTGTCTTGGGATTCCAGCAGGGAAATCAGAACAGATATAAGAAAGGCATTTACTATGTTTCTGAATTCCTGCTGGGCATCAGAGTTGATTCTCCTTTTGGACACTTACTTAGTTAAGATCCTCCATAGCAAATGAAATAGTTTTGCAAGTTAAAAACAAAGTTAGTGTGGCATGGAGCAGCAACTATACTGCTCAGAATTCTGGTAACACGATTTGCAACTTTTAACACAGGTATTTATTAAAGTGTTTCTATTTGATAACTGAAACAAATTTTGGTTATTTACTCTGTATCTACACTTAAATCACACATGCACAACAAAAAAGATCATCTTCATGTGGATGAGGAGTTTGAGTTTAGACTTATGTTGAAGATAATGTAGAATGGTGTAAGAGAACATGACTAGAGCAGGCAGAGAGAGATATAAGGCTGCAGTTTAGAAAAGAGAACAGGGTTTAAGATTTAGACTTAAAGTCATCTGTATCATCAAAATAGTAAGTAAGCTAAGGTTTACTAAGCATTTGGTAGGTGCAAAGTACCATGCAAAGTGCTTTACGGGTTCTCAGTCACTCAATACTCACCACAATTTTATGAGGTAGGAGCTCTTATTATAGCCATTTTACAAATATCCATTTACAATTCAGAGAGGTTAAGTAACTTCCCTAAGATCATAATAACTGCTGAAGCTGTGGCTCAAATCCAGACAGTCTTATTTTAGAACCTGGCTTTTAAAAATACTCTACTAGTAAAAAGTAATGAGGAATGAAATTCATCCCTTCCTCCACAATCTATACAGAAAGAGAACAGACGACCAACATACAATGGAGCGCCAACAGACAATGGAGCAAAAGGTGAGAATAATAAAAAGAACTGAAATAGTGATTAGAATAGTACCTGGATAGCCAGGATCCAAAAGGTTTGGAATATGTATGTTTTAATTAAAAGGGATCTACGAGATTATTTAGTGTCAAACTAATGAAATCTCTTTATAATAAAAATCCAAACCCCTAGGCAACAATCTGAGTAATATTCAATTTAAGGGAAGTCCACTATAAAAAAATAATTTGAATGCTCTTTTGAAATATTTGTATTAAAAAATTTGGTCTATAGCTCATATCACTTGCTGCCTTTCAAAGAAAAATATTTAAGTAACTACCATGAACCAAGTACTTTTATACATACATAAATATATATAAAATCTACTTATTTATACATTTTAAATTAGATTTATACATATATAATTTTACATATATGTGTATATATGTGTGTGTATATGTAATCTAATTTAATCCTAATTTAATCCTTGGCACAACCCAGAAAGGTAGACATAATTTTTCACGTTTTATAGATGAAGAAAACGAGAGTCAGTTTAAATAATTTGCTCAATGCATCATAGCTGGTATGTGGAATCCAAGTCTGGTTCCACAGTTTATTCTCTTTCCATGTATCATACTAAGGGGCACAGAAAGTATTAAGGCAGGTTTTCTTGCAATTGGCCTAAATATCTTTATCCTAAATTTAAGTCAAAACTCCATGCTTTCAAAATATGCATTTGCTTTAAATTTTTCCTATCCAGAATTAATTTTTTTAAACTTTTATGATTTTTAAAATGTAAACCTTGACGATTTTCTAATTAGATTTTTAACTTAATCTGGTCTTTAAAAATAACATTTAAAATTGACCTCATTATTTGGTTTGTTGCCTGTACCAGAGTTTTGCTAAGATTTTAGCTATCTGGAAGCTTCATGCCCTTCTTCCTAGTCCTCAATAAATATACAAATAAAATCTCTCCTTAGTAATATTGTTCTTGTGTACATATCGCTAATAATGGAATGTACCCCTACACAATATTACTTCTTAATGCATGTCCTTTTTGCTCCCAAACCGTACCTTATGCCTATCTGTCCAGTTTGTCATGGCCATTTTTAATTGCACCGAAGTACAGAGCCCTAAGAATATAAAAACACCATTATGTGGCTGGACTAATTGTTCTAAGGCAAAAAATACTGAAAGAGCATGGGCTTCAGAACCAGACCTGAGTCCCAAGCCTAGTTCTGACCCTGAGCAGATCATTTTTCTGAGCTTCCATTTCCTCAAATATGAAGTGGAATAAATACCTGCTCAGAGTTATGTTAAGGATTAAATGAAATATATATAGTGCCTACTAACACACTGGATGCTCAAAAACTAGTAAATAGCTGTGGTAGTAAAAGACATTCTATACAAAATCATACAAAATCATTGTTGTCCTCATAACATCAACTTCAAATAGCAAAGGGCATGGGCCAAACATTCCTGATTTATCACCTCACTTATCAATTAGAATTTTGATAAGCATGTTTCTAATGCTATCATCTCACAGGGCACCTGCCAAACTGCCTCATATGAAATGCAGTCCAGGCCTCTTTCCCAGTCTTAATCTCCAGCACCAAGTCACAGATAACTTCCCCTTGGGTATAACCATCAAGCCAGTAATTCACTCACTGTCAAAAGAATATGCTTTTTAGATCTGACAATGAAATTTATGGCTTTTCACTTACTTTGTTACTCTTTTATTAATCTGTTCATACTCTTATTTATTTATTACTATATAGTGAAAACACTTAACCAAAGGACCAAAGTTCTGACATCCGACAAATACAACTCAGAACTACTGCCATGGGAACAAGATGTGAACTGGGAAGTGGGGCCCCGAAGTCAGGGACTGAATTATAAAATCTTTATTTTACAACACTAAACGTTAAGCTAAGTTAATTAAGTGTATAAACTTAAATTCCAGGTGGAGTTTGCTGAACCCACAAATATGAAAATGACTTCCCAAGGACTGTAAAAAATGATTACTAAGGAGATGCTGCTGACTTGGTCACAAAAGCAAATAGGAGGATTTCTTCTATGCATTTCATATGTGGGATTGTGCATGTGTGTTCTGTGTATGTGCAGAGATGACAGAGGAAATGGGATAAAATTCAGTCTAATAGCATGCTGTGCTATTAGGCTGATTAAACTGGTAAGAAGTTTCTTTACTCCAAAAAGTAGACAGGTTAACTCTTGAAAATTATGTAATTAATAGATAATTAACAGTAATTTACAATTACATATCACTTTAGAGTTTACAAAGTTGTTAAGTATACATTCAATTTGATAACCTGAAATAAGGAAATTTAACTCTTTTGCCCTCCCATTTCCCCTCCATCAAGGGCAAAGCTAGAGAACACTTGATCAGAAAAAGTTTTATCAATGCATCAATCTGTATAGCTCCACAAAGAATAAAGGGGATGAAGGCAGGACCTTTGAGGGGAACACACGGACTTAAAGGAAGAAGACTAGAGTGTTAAGTATGAAGAACCCCCAGGGGTTGGGCAACAGAACGGGCAGGTCATGTTCACAACAGAAAAGGAGGGGCGCACAGTGTATTACACGTTCTAAAACAACATGAAAAGATCATAACTGAAGAGCTGGAGTTGAACTTTGTGGTTTCTCAGAACACAAGTAGAAGACCACCAACTGTGGCTTCTGAACGAACCCAGAACCCAGGGTTCAAAATGCACCTGGTGGCAACAGAGGGTTTCCTTGGCCCCCCCCATTTAGAAATTTAACAAAGGTCACTTGAGGAGCTGCAATTTTAAACAGTGGTGACATCCTGGGGAGCATCTGTTCCATCAATCAAATGTAATTAATATCTTACAATCGTGGAAAAGGAGTTTCCGAGCGGGGACGAGCAATATCGATGGGAAGCCGGTACTTGGGCCATCTCTTGGAGATTCCTGCTGAAAGGACTGCAAGTGTTTCTCCAGAGAAAGCACTTGCCTGGGTATGACTCAGGGCCGGGCAGGAATTCACACTATGAATCCGGGTGGTGGGAAGGCGGAGTAGTATGCCTACAAAGATCAAAGAGCCAGGAATGGAAAACACACTAAAAACCTTCCCAGTGGGTGGGCTGCCTCCCCACAGGTAAGACCTTTAAATCCTGAATGTAATCAAAGAGCCAAAGCAACATCTTGGGTGCCACCAGCATAGGCAAAGCAAAAGGAGAGAGAAAAGAAGAAGTATGATTAAATACGCACATACATAAAAACGAAATAACAGAAGCAGAGACAGGTCAAACCAGAGAGAGGAAAAGAACAAAGCTCACATCAAGGGGGCCGCCAGCAGCCCCACTGAAGTTCTGTACGGCACTACGGCTGCCTAGTCTCAGCTGCCTAGGGTACCGCCCCAGTGACAAAGGAGAGTGTTTCAGTCTGAAACTTCTGCTGCTCGGGGTGAGGTTACTTAGGATTTACCATCTGGGTGACTCACTGAAATGTACTCACAGTGAGTCATGCCTTTAAACGAAGCCTCTCCAATTCTGCCTGCTTAGAGATGAATTTAAGGAAGGTAAAGGATTATTCAACAAGAAAGATTTTAGCCTATCTTTAATGCCTAAAAATTCTTCTTTTTCCAAGGAAAATGGGAAAGTCTCAGATACAGGGGCACTGATATACCAGGAAGGAAAGTGTTTGATTGCAGGTTGGGAGGCCCTAGAGTCTTTCTCATAAAAAAGGAAAAGGGAAGGTGAGAACTTAGGCAAAGCACAAGCAAGTTTCCTTCTGTAACAAGGAACAGATGTTCCACAAAAGCAGGAAACATCAACTGAGGATAAGAAGTAGAATGTCTCATCTCAAAACCCCCAGTGGAAACCCACTCCCAGAGGAGATGATCTTAAAGATGGAGGATTCGGAGATCCTAAGACCTGGAATCTGAACCACACTCTACTTTTTCAGGGACCGCACACCTACTCAGAAACAAGGAAGGTGTTTGATATCCTTTTGGGCAAACTGAATAATAAGAAAGATAGTCCTTACCCAGTGAGACCACGTTCCCATAATTCTCTAACATGACTTCTCTGTAGAGATCCCTCTGAACAGGGTCCAGGCATCCCCATTCCTCTCGAGTAAGGTGCACAGCCACATCCTCGAATGTCACAAACTCCTGAAATAACACAGCCTGGCTGCCCTGGGGAATGAAGCCACTATTGCATCAGGGACAGAGAATGAAGGAGATGACAGAGAGGGTCGCCGGTGTGTATTTATGTTGGGAGTAGGGAGAACAGATTCAAATCTAGGGATTAAGTTTCACAACCCTTTCACATCTAATAAATGCCCATCACAACACCAGGGATGAAGAAAGAACAGTGTTTACTGGTGGTGTTGGGAAGATGGGGAGGAGGTTTATGTGAGGTCCAGATCTCTGAAGAGAATCAGTTCCCAAACTGGGATCTACTATTGAAAAAAAATTCCAGGTGAGGTTTACAGATGGGATGAGGAAAGGGTCACACTCAATTAGCAGCAACGGTCCCTGAGGAAAAGCAGAGGGTTCCTCAGCTCACCTGGTACCTGGCTGTCAGGAGCGCAGCTGCCTGGTCTCCTGGGCTTCCCTCACAGGGAAGAGCAGGCACCTGGGGAACAGGTGGCGCTGAGGGAGGAGAAAGGAGCCAAAAGTGAGAGCAGCCCTTCCCCAGGGCTCCCTTACAGAAGAGGGAGTCAGCAGGACCCTTCTTTGCATCGACATTCTAGCAAAGCCAGTGGATGTTTATCAGATATTGAGTGCGTCTACTCTGCTCCTTCTCGGCACTTGCATGTCTTTCCTGCATGTGTGTAGACCCCTGATAGAGACATGAAATCTCCTATTTCATTTTATTCTCATGACATGACATTCCTCTAACATAACAGTAAGCACTCTACCTGTTTTGCAAATGGGCAAAGCAAAGCATAAAGACTTGCAGTGACTTGTCCAGGGCCATGGTTATTTAGTATACTTCTGAGTTTCCCAGACACCGCTCCTCAAACTTCGTTAAACCTTTCTCTTGTGAATGGGCACTGTCTCTGCAACCAGTGTGTAAGGCCCTAAGAATAAGGAAGACTCATCTCTTTCCTCGCCATCCTTTCCACGCTCCCACCACTCACCACAGCACTCACACACTGGGACACTCAATCCGTGTTGCTGACACAAGTCATCTAAGACAAAGTTCTTACAAAACAAAGGGTACAAGATCAACCTATCTCTACAATACATAAAAATGTTTTCATATAGTTAGTATTCTATGTATATATTCATATAGTTGTTCTGCTCGAGCATTAAATGGTTGCTTTCTTGACCAAAATTAGATTAGTCACAAACATTGCAGCTGCAACAGAAAGGCAGGTGGCGAAGCATGCAAGGTCAAGGAAGGAAAAAAACTAAGCAAGGGGAACGGGGGCAGGGAGAGGCCCTAAATCTAAGAGGAAGTGAAAGTGAAGCAAGGACTGTGAGATGTGACAAAAGCAGCACGTTTTGGAAATTTTTCTGGGATGAGGTGAAGACTGTATGAATGAAAAACAGTCAGAGCATAGTGAGTGACTATCACTCCACCCACTAAAGAAAAACTGACTTTCCTCAATGGAAGGGCTCACATCAGGGTGAACTGAGTCCTATCTGTCCCTTTCTTCCAGACCTCCCTCTAGGGATCTTTTTTTGGGGGTTCCTGGCTTCTCTCATACCAAGCCCGAGAGCCCCTCTACATCCCCTTCTCCTGGATGTAAGTGCTTTCTGCCTTACCCCCAGTGAGTCCCTGTTCCATGTCGGCATCCTGCACGAACTGAGGCTGTGGGGACGGACCCTCAGACTGGGTCTCCAATGACTGAAACTGGACCCTTGGTGATCCTTCTCCTTCCTGGGTCGGTATTTCCTCCATTCCTGTTCCGGAGGACAATGACCATCACTGCGGGGTGAAATCAGGAGAAATCACTGTAATAAGTTAAAACTGCCCATCATTTTATACCCTTAGGACTTAACAAAGTATCTTAGATGCTGTAAATACCCAATAAAAACAGTTGATAGTGATTAACTACCTAAATGTAACACAAAGAAAAATGGGTATTATTCAGTTTCAAATAGTTAACAACATAGTCACATGGTCCAAGAATGCAGGCTTATTTAAATTCACCATTTCAGAATTTGTGGCATTAAAAAAAAAAATCTAAGCACAATTGAATTGCGTAAAGATTTCTGTGGGAAGTCTGAATAGTAGAAATTTACAACTTCGTTCAAGGCTCAACTTTGTACCCAGAGAAACATGCTAGCTACGATTATTCTTTTTTTTTTTTTTTTCTAAAGCAGGCCGCTTAGGAATTACTTGCTAAACACTGTCAGCCCACTCTGAATTACTGAATAGGCTTGACTTAATAACAAAATCCCACTTTTGCGGTCAGGCCCTTCGCTAACACAGACTAGGCGGGCAGGCCTTTTCCCATAAACCTGACAGTAAGCCAGGGAAGTGCTGCGGCTCAAACAGGTCTGACTGGTGTCCTTCAAACCCAAGGACGAGCCGGGGCTCCGTCCCCCTTCCACAACCCTCAGAAAGGGCCCCGGCGCCCGGTCCTCAGAAGGCCTCGCCCAGCGCTGCCCTCCTCCCACTTCCCTGGGAGGTGAACGCGCGTCCCCAAGGGCGAGGCGGGCCCCAGCGAACCAGCTCACAGCAGGCCAAGGCCACCGGGTTCCGACGGCGGGGCCCTCAGTCCGCGGGCATCGGGGCGGGCCCGGACTGAAGAGAAACAGGCCCTCGTACCCCGGGCCCCCGCGCGCTCCTGGGGACAGGAACCGCCGTCCGCCACGTCCGCTAGGGCCCGGGGCCGCCTCCTCCTCTTCCCCGTGAGGCTACACAGGGGCCGCAGACACCGCGACCCCAGGACGGCTTCCGGGGACTCACCCGAGGGGAGGGGCGGGCCAAGAGGCCGTCCCGTCGCGGACACCTGGCTCGCGGGCAGCCCCGGCCTTTCGAGCGTCGCTCTAGACCTCTTGGAGGCCAGTGCGTCTCTGTGGCACTTCCGGAGGCGGAGTCCGACGGCCACGGTAGGGGCAGGGCCCCGAACGAGAGCCCCGGGGGAGCAGTCGAGGTTTGCTGGAGTGACGCTCTACGTCCTTCTCCTGGCTTCACCGCCCTCCCAGCTACCCTCGCTGGCCTTTCCCTAGATCCGGCCCCTCTTCGAGAATCCCCGCGGGGTGGTGGCAGCCCGCGTGGGCGGCGAGAGGGCATGCATGACAGACCTAATGGTCCGACTTCCATGAGTCCTCAAGTCAAGAACAGCACAGGGGTACAAAACACACTGATTAGAGTGAGGATCGAAAAAGCTACGGTGATAGGAGGGCCACAGAAAATCTTGGGATAGGACTCTACTAAGGTTCTTGAAAGAAGGAGGGGACATCGAGTAAGCTGGAGGGGAAGAGAGCTGCGTTCCTGCTGGGAAAACTGGGCTGTGCAGAAACAGGGATAAAGCACGGAGCTCGTGGACAGGCGGGTCAAGCTGGAACAGAAGCCCTTAGGGCATATGACCTCCTGGCTCCAACATTTACAGTTAAATACAAGAAAAGTCAAAAGAGTGACATTTATGTGCTTTTTCAAACTACATCAGCCTCTTGGAGATTGATGGTTCCTTCCCTTTCCACCTTGAATATCATTGATCTAATGCAACTTCCTATGACACAGTCTAGTCTACAGTATCTCTATCAAAGTGGGGCCAGCATCACAGATAGGAAATGTACTGCTTAGTCAATTGCTCGGACAGCTCCAGTTAGAAATTTTGTCTTGCCTTGAACAAAAATATACCCCCAGGTGATGTCTATTGCTCCTGTTGAGATCCCAGGGACCATATAATATGACGTATTACTTCCTCCTTTTCATTAACAGTTCTTCTAATACTGTAGGATAGCTAGACGTTTAGGGTTCTTTCCTAAGTTGCCATTTCCCCACAAGTTGTACCTGTTTGTAGAGTGCTGCATTTTTGCAGCAGAGGTGAGCAGACTACAGCAGTGGTGCCTTTTTGTCTAAGTTTTAGCTGACTCAGGCAGTTTGCTCCAGTAAGAGGAGCACAGGAGGCACCCTTTAAGAATCCACTTCCCACCAATAAGTATCAATCACTGACCAAAAGTAGTAAGAAACAGTAGCTACTATCGTGCTGTTGAACAAAATTTTCTACAGCTCTTCAGATTATACAAGTGGAAATTAATACTCACAAAAGTTGTGATTATTAATTTAAATTATATTGCTTTAAAGAAAATGTATAAGCAAATATTCCCAAGGGATTGAGTACTTCATTAATCTTTCCCATATGCCCACCATTGTACCAGGCATGGAGAGATAACAAAAGAAGTAAAATACCGCACCAGAATTGATACATGCCCTGAATATGGGCTTGTGTTCCCTGACTGCTCTACCTCCACAGCGCCATCATCTGAGAGCTTATGGAATGAATTCCTTGTCCACTGGTTAAACCAAGGAACCCATTGCATGATCAAGGAGGTGTGACAGTGCACTCACAACCACAGAATTCATGGTGCTTACTCATTATTCCAAAGCAGCTAGCCTCATGAAATTGTGGGATGGCATGTTGAAGACGGTTAAATCACTGATACAAGATGCTGCACCTTAACAAAGTTGGGGAGCTGTCCTCCAAGGTACAATATATACATTGATATGCACTGAACATATATGGTATTGTGTCTCTAATAGAAAAATGACATAGGTACAAGAACCAAGGGGTCAAAACAGAAGTGGTCCCTATTACTATCACACCCGTAACCCACTTGTGAAATTTGTGCTTTCTATCTCCAAACCTAGAATCTGATGGATTATGATCCTGATTCTCAAGAACATTTCTTCTAGGAGGCACTTGAAGTGTTCCACAGAACTAGAAGCTGAGAATACCACCAGGCCACTTCGGGTTCCTTGTGTCAGTAGATCAGTAGGCAAAGAGTGGAAATATATATATAAGTTACCATAGTCCCTGCTGTGGGGAACTGCCTTTAAATCTCAGCCACGCCAAAGATGGCCGCTGAGAACTACCTCTGAATTAAATCTCAGCCACGCCAAAGATGGCCGCTGAAAGCCCTCTGGGGTTCAGCTGCGCATGCGCACAACTCTGTGCGTGATTGGAAAGTTGAAAGTCGCCTTATTAGCATAGGTGTAACCAATCAGGAGAGACTTCACTCTATATATCCCATACCCTGAGCCCCAATAAACGAGTTCTCCCTTCAGAGTGAACTTCCTGTCGCGTCTGATTGTCTCCGGCGAACGGCCAGCGGCGGAGGCTGCGGGAACGGGCGGACAGCCGGCGCTTACCTCCCTTGCTCTGCCTGTTGGGGCAAGCCTCTCTCCCTGCCTTTCTCCCCTCCGCTGGCTCGGAGTGTCGCAGAAAGAGCTTGTAACACAAAGGGCTGTGGTCCTGACCGAGAGCAGGACCGGCGAGAGAGAGGCCAGGAAAACTCCGACACCCTGCCATATTTTGACACTACATAAGTATAAAAACATACCCAGTCGTCTGCATTCAATAACCTACGTTTCCTGGACTCTTTAGGCACTTTAACGTAGGAATGGAGGGTGGGGTAAAAGGAGAGGGCAAGTTTGGACAAAGAAAAATACAATGCATAACAATGTAATGGCTCTTAGAGATGACTTGAAACACTAGAAGGAAATATGAAGGAGTATCTAAAAGAAGTTCTGGGAATATGATGTCTTCTAGGAGGACCATAGGTGAGCAAGCCAGCCAGTGATAAAGGACCCACTCAAGTGGATTATTAAAGATTCCTGGGGACGTAGAAAGACAAAATAATGGCAACTGCAGTAAGGTCAGAATTCACAAAGCATGGAACATCATTCAGGGCTTTGAAGGTTACTCAGAGTATCACCTGATCCTCATTGTAGCCTCTCTAGCAGGTGGCTGCTCCTCTTGTGGGCTTTCCATTTTTGGGTTTAAACTCGTCTCATAACTTAGAGCCGTGTCACAGTCATTCAAGGTCCAGTTACTGTTTTATAAAACGTTAAGTTTCCTGATCTCATGAGGTAATGTTTTGTGATAACAATTTTTATAATTATTGTAATAATATTTGACTGCAAAAATGCCTCAAATTCGACTTACTATAGTAATTCCGTTATTGTCACTCTGAAAACTCCCTGGGTATATTAGCCAAGCTTAGAATCACTATCGAGGATTGGAAAGAATGTCTGTTGACCAAAGATCGAATATATGAACATACTGCCCATTCAGGTAACAATATATAATCAGGGTCCCCAGAGAAGCAACTCCCTCGTTTTTGTGAAACCCTTCGTTAAGGACTTCACTTTGCTCTTCCTCTGTCTACGTTTGTTTCAGTTCCTCTGCCACAGACTCACAATCACTAAATATTATTATTGTTTAATAACAACTAGAGTTATTACGATTACTGCCATCAGTAAGAAAAAGTTGGAGAAACGTCTAAGTATCCGAGCAGGTAGGAATCGAGGGAAACTTAACCTGCCTTGTCCTGGACAGGAAAGCTGAGTTGAGGAGAGACTTCCCCAAGCCGTACCCAGAGATTGCGGAACAGGGACGCAAAGTCCTCCCGCGCTCCTAGAGAGGACCCCGTCGCCCAGCCCAGCGCGGAAGGCAGGTGTAACGCACTTCCGGCTTCTGCGACACAAACAGGCATGCGCGCACACACTGTTATGTTGCTGGGTTCTGGAGGGCAGCGGTGTGCGGTGCAAGTGCGCTGCCCTTCACTTTCCAGAGTCACCTCCTTTTTCTAGCCCAGCACCCACAGACTTCTCCGGGGTTCTCGGTGAGACGTGGGTCCGGCCGGGGAGGACGGGCGGGGACCGAGGTGTATGCGCACGGCTGTGTTCCGCGACCCGCTTGCCAGGAACGCCCCCGAACCGGGTGGCGGGCACATGTTGCCCCATCCTGCGTCCCAGCCTAGGCCTTGGGAAGCGCCGTCTCCCTGCGGAGACATCCCTAGACCCAAGCGAGAAGGTAACGACGCTTGGGTTTCCTGACTAGGACGAGATGCCTCCGGGACCAGGAAGAGACATTCTACGTGTCGCCCCGACCCCACCCCAAGGCCCTTTCGTCCTCGGTTTTTACCCCCAAAGGGGTGGCGGACAAAATATCCCTACTGTAATTTGTGTGCTCCTCGGTTGTCCCCGTTTTTTTGTTTTTTTTTTTTGGTATCGTTAATGTACAATCACTTGAACATTATGGTCACTAGACCCCCTATTGTCGAGTCCCCCCCACATACCCCACTACAGTCACTGTCCATCAGCGTAGTAAGATGCTATAGAATCATTACTTGTCTTCTCTATAAATACTACCTTTCCCGTGTCCCCCGCCGCTGCATTACGTGTGCTAATCGTAATGCCCCTTATTCCCCTTCTTCCTTCCCACACACCCTCCCCAGTCCCATTCCCTTTGGTAACTGTTAGTCCATTCTTGGGTTCTGTGAGTCTGCTGCTGTTTTTTTCCTTCAGTTTTTCCTTTGTTCTTATACTCCGCAGATGAGTGAAATCATTTGATACTTGTCTTTCTCTGCCGGGCTTATTTCACTGAGCATAATACCGTCTAGCTCCATTCATGTTGCTGCAAATGGTAGGATTTGTTTTCTTCTTATGGCTGAATAATATTCCATTGTGTATATGTACCATATCTTCTTTATCCATTCATCTACTGATGGACACAAGTTGCTTCCATTTCTTGGCTATTGTAAATAGTGCTGTGATAAACATAGGGGTGCATATGTCTTTTTGAAACTGGGCTGCTGCATTCTTGGGGTAAATTCCCAGGAGTGGAATTCCTGGGTCAAATGGTATTTCTATTTTTAGTTTTTTGAGGAACCTCCATACTGCTTTCCACAATGGTTGAACTAATTTGCATTCCCACCAGCAGTGTAGGAGGGTTCCCCTTTCTCCACATCCTCGCCAACATTTGTTGTTGTTTGTCTTTTGGATGTTGGCCATCCTAACTGGTGTGAGGTGATATCTCATTGTGGTTTTAATCTGCATTTCTCTGATGATTAGGGATGTGGAGCATCTTTTCAGGTGCCTGTTGGCCATCTGAATTTCTTCTTTGGTTGTCCCCATTTTTTAAGCAGACAAGTTTGTTAAGCCTACTAGCATTGGCAGATGATCTTCTCACACCAAAACCCACCACCATTAGTGGTGGTGATTAAAATTTGAAACCTAGTGAATAAGGTGATTTGGATGCAGTACGAAAAGATTACATGCACTTACCCCTTTTCAGTTTCTGAACTTTTCAAATGCTTTTTAAATGTATGGTTTCAGACATTAGGTGGATTTTTCAGTTGTTGAGGGTGGGGGGTGGTAACTGGCTTGGACCGGTGAGTAATGAAGGCAGTTTGTGGTGGCGCACTGGAAAGTGTGCCTGGCCATTAGGAGACCAGTTGCCAGTGCTCTCTCTGCCACTGATCAGCTGTATGATCTTGGATAAAACACCACTAACTCTCCATTTTGTCCTAAGTGAAAACAAAAACTAAATTATCTCAAAGGGCCCTTTGAACTTGGAACTTCATTAATAGAGTGAATCTGAGAAAACTGCAACTAGGCCAACCCTAATACCCTATCTTCATTTCCTGCAGTGCCACTAGTGTATAGAAAGGTACTTTCATTATTGAGAGAGTCCGTTAAGTGGCATAGGACCAGAGGTAACAGCTAATACAGAACAGCCCTAAAGAGATGTACAATCAAATTGTGGAGAATACATTGATAGAGCAGATTGAAGGAGGTCTATTTGCTGGAGAAATACGATGGTTACACATTGTAATGGAAGATATATATAAGTAGCTTACCCATGGACAAATAATTTCTGTATTTTAAACTTGTGCTGCTATAATATTCCTCTAGTTCTAATTCAGGTGTTTCATCAATAACCTGACAGTTGCAATATAGTGAAATCTCTTAATTTATAAATGACAGCCCTTCCAAGTATTGAAATACCAGGTCTATGATGAAGTTGTTGAACTTTTTACAAATAGGCAGAAAATGTTGACATTGGATTCATTCGAACAAATATTTTTAAAATATGGGTTGCAAGGTTTCTGTTAAGTGACAGGGCAACGAGGAGTGCAAAAGACAGTGTTCTTGAGTCATTTTGTTGACATAAGGGATGAAAGCATTAAAAATTAAATTTCAGGGTAAGTCTATCGAAATATTACATACCAAACTAGTGATGGAGACAGTCTAAAGTCAAGAGAGGACTAGGTGCTGAGATCATTCAAGAAACGCAAAATAAAACTCAGTCTCTACTGCTATTTGCCCAGAATATGAGCAGGAAAACAATCCAGGAGAGCCTCCCCAAGTCATGGAGAAGTGACTGTGTTACTGACCTCAGCTCTGTATCTCTTGAGTTTCACTTCTTTGTAGTCCCTTCATTTCGATTCATGTTGCCAATGTGAAAAGAAAGGAGGCCTTTAAAAACGCGTTATTCCCCCTTCCCCATCTTTAAAATTTTGACCTAGAACCAAAAACCGAGATTTCCTTGATCTTCTTAAAAGAGCTAAGACAGAATGAAATTTCAAAAGATGTATCACTTACAATGAAGGGAAATGAGCAAAGAAAATACAATCATTGGAAGATGAAGTAAGAACAGCAACACAAATGATGACAGAGACTATAAATGCTGGAAGATGGAGACAAGGGTGGTCAGAAAAGGTTAAATGGGTTTCAATATTTTAAAAATAAAAATAGTTATTTTTTTTTCTCTGTGCCTCAGTGGGTCATCTTGCACATTCTACTTTGGGTGGTCACCTTTTAAGAGTGACCAAATCACTTGTTAGAGGGTCTGGATGGCAGAGTAGCAGCAGTTAGGACTCTGGTCTTCAGACTCGGGTTTGAGTATTGAATCCCCTACACTGTGTTGTTAGACATGGTATTTAATCCTCAGCTTTTAAAATCGGAATAAGAATCGTGAACTTCATAAGGTTCCCATGGGCATTACATGAGCTGTGTATATAAGGCACCAAATGTGCCTGGCACAAAGCTAACACGAAAGGCAGTTATTCAGTATTTACTGTCTCACCATCGGTTTTAGTGAATTGTCTTCATGAACACTTGTGTGAGGTAGGTTATGAATAGTTGTATTAGTAGCATATCAATACAGTGTTACTTTTTCATGTTGCTATTAAATTTTTCTGCCCTGCAGGATAGCAAAACCGGATCTCATTAAATATCTAGGACAGAAAGAACAGTCCTGCAGACAGGCAGCTTGGGTCAAGCGATCCAGTTCTCTGAACCTGAACAGTGACTGCCGAATCAAGGGGTACTACAGATTTCTCTCCCCAGACCACCCAAGAGATGGAAGGCATAGTGACAGTGAAAGTGGAGGACGATGAGGATGGCCATTTTCAAAGGCAACGAAACAACATAGAAGTATCACCACACTTTCTTAGTCATTCCACAACTGTGAATGAGAGAGCCTTACTATCATCCTATTTAGTTGCATATCAAGTGGCGAAAGAGAAGATGGCTCACACAGCTGCAGAAAAAATTATTCTCCCAGCATGTATGGATATGGTACGTACGACTTTTGATGATAAATCGGCTGACAAATTAAGAACTACACCTCTTAGTGATAAAACGATATCTCGCCGAATCTGTACTATTGCAAAACATTTAGAAGAAATGCTTATTACACGGCTACAGTCTGGTATAGATTTTGCAATCCAGCTTGATGAGAGCACTGATACTGCAAGTTGTCCAGCACTTTCGGTTTATGTCAGATATGTGTGGCAAGATGATTTTATAGAGGCTCTGTTGTGTTGTTTAAATGTAAGTTCACAAAGAACTGGATTCGATTTATTTACCGAATTAGAAAAGTGCATTGTTGGCCAATATAAATTAAACTGGAGAAACTGTAAAGGAATTTCGAGTGATGGAGCAGCAACTATGACTGGAAAACATAGCATAGTTATTGAAAAATTGTTAGAAGCAACCCATAACAGTGCTCCTTGGAATCACTCTTTTTATTCATCAGGAAGCTTTGGTAGCCAATGAAATTCCACCAAGGCTAATGGATGTACTGAAAAACGCAGTGAAAATTGTGAATTTTATTAAAGGAAGCTCATTGAACAGCCGACTTCTTGAAATACTTTATTCAGAGATTGGAGTTAACCATACCCACTTACTGTTTCATACAGAAGTTCGTTGGTTGTCTCAAGGAAAAATACTGAGTAGAGTCTATGAACTCAGGAATGAGGTTTACATTTTTCTCACTGAAAAGCAATCTCATTTGGCAAATATTTTTGAAGATGACATTTGGGTGACAAAATTGGCATATTTAAGTGATATTTTTGGCATTCTCAATGAATTAAATTTGAAACTACAGGGGAAAAACTATGATATATTTCAGTATCTTGAACATATTCTAGGATTCCAAAAGACATTACTGTTGTGGCAAGCAAGACTTAAAAGTAATCGCCCCAGCTACTATATGTTCCCAACATTGTTGCAACACATTGAAGAGAACATTATTAATGAAGACTGCTTAAAGGAAGTAAAATTAGAGATACTGTTGCATCTCACTTCTTTGTCTCAAACCTTTAGTCATTACTTCCCAGAAGAGAAATTTGATACATTAAAGGAAAATCTTTGGCTGAAAAATCCATTTGCTTTTCAAACCCCAGAGTCAATAATTGAGTTAAACTTGGTGCCCGAAGAGGAGACCGAATTACTGCAGCTCAGTTCATCATTCACACTGAGGAGTTATTTTAAGACACTAAGTTTATCAGCATTTTGGATTAAGATTAAGGATGAATTTCCATTGCTAAGTACAAAGAGTATATTGCTGTTACTACCATTCACAACTACCTGTTTGTGTGAACTTCGATTTTCAATCCTGATACGATTAAAAACAAAGAAAAGGAATCGGCTCAACAGTGCACCTGACATGCGTGTGGCCTTATCTTCATGCATTCCCGATTGGAATGAACTTATGAGCAGGCAGGCACACCCATCACATTAAATACAATCTTTACAAATTTCTTGGTACTTTTTTTAGGCTGTTTTTTGTATACTGTATTTAAATATTAATAAAATTATACTTGGAATTTAATAGGTTTCATTTTCCTGTATAGGAAGCATTTTTGCATGAAACTTGTTTGAGCTACGTGAATGTGTGTGTACATGTATATAGGCTAATGATGTAAAAGATATTTCTATGAATTATGGCCAATTCTGAAAAATAGTGCTTTTCGCACCCTTAGTTTTATACTCAGATCTGTTCTGTCCACTGCCGCTGCCTGGTTCTCACCTTCTATGTCTCTGTGTGCTCTGCCTTTTTTGTTCTAACCCCAGAAAGCGAGTCTTGATGCTAATCAGGAGTTAACACCATCATCACCACCGGGCTCCTGTACACATGGATGTGTGTCATAATTGTAGCTAATGAGACATGCAGGACAGTCTGTTGGAATGTTGTTGTGAAGGTTCCCCCTACTCTCAATAAAAGGGCACAAGAGAGGAGGTAACACTGATGGTAACTTGGTTTCTGACTCTCCCTAAATTGTTCCTTAAAAACACACAGAACAATGAGGATCACAAAATGGAAACCCACGGATGTCATCTACAGCAAAACAAGACGACGGCACCACTGACAGAAAACTAACATGGTCCCAACCCATTGCGTAAAGGAAGCAGAAGCAACAAGCATCTGACAGGTTTGAAAAACACAAAATAACCAACAGGAACTCGTACAAAGTTTCAGGGAGCTATGTTGAAAACAGCAGCTGAAACCAGAAGGAGTTTGCCCCCTTCCACTGAGGGTAAGTGTTTGGGGGCTGGTGGTAAAGTCGGGGGGCAGCACAGGCTCCGACACAGAATCCAAACTGACCAAGATGGGGACAGAAGAGACCAAGCCTTACCTTTGTGTCCTTGAGAACTATTTGGTTTGTTTTCCTTTACCCAGAATTGGGATCTGTTTGGCTCCTGACTGGGGATGACTGGCTTCTGGCCAAGTTCCACCATGGAAGTTAGGATAAACACTGTCTTTACAGACCATGGCGGTTTTCATGGGGTCTCTTCTATCTAAAGTCCTGGCTCTTCTGGGTCAAACACCTGCTTCCTTCATATTTTTTCACTGTAATAACTAGTATGTATATCCCACCAGTACAATTTCCCCAGGGACAATTTGGAATTGTAATGGCCACTTTGGGGAAACTTGACATTAACAATATAGTTCATTTGAGAAGTGCCTTTAAAAAAGGAAGAAACCCTTGAGTGTTTCTGTCTTGTCTTGCTTAATGTATGAAATGTATCCACTGCTGCTCCCTTCTCTATTTTAGGGCTTCATAAGCACCGCCTTCTGAATTGTAGGGCTGTTTATCTAAAGCTCATTCTGCCTTATTTCTTCTCTTTCCCTCTCATGTTCCCTGTCTTGGAAAACCTTTAAAGATGAATTGACAAGGGAAAACCAGATTGTCACTTTGTGTGTACTGTTAAAAATACTAGATAGTCAAAAGTTAAGTATAAGTAAGGAGAAGGTATTGATACATGTCTATTGTTTTAAGGAAAAATGTTATGTATTAGTGATTACTACTGAGGGCGTTTTTATATGAAATTACTATGTGCATTTTTGATGAATAATTCATGTCTATCTTTAATATTTCTCTTGTGTGTATTAGTCTCTTGCCTACTGTATATTGTGCACTTTCTTCATGTCTGTTTTAACATTGCTTATCCTATTTTTCCTGTACAGAAGTTTTACATTTTTTATGTAGTGAAATCTGTCAGTCTTTTCCTTTAAGACTTCTGGGTTTTCTGTCATAATAGGACTTCCCTATACTAAATATATTAGAGGAGGCTAAACTGCCAAAATAAATAGGCCTAACATGTAAGGGCCCAAATAAAATAGAAATTACTTTGTTCTCTTAATCACCCAGGACTGTTGCTCCAGACTGGGAGGGGGTGGGTTCAAATGCAGTCATTCGGGGATCCAGACACACTGGCTCTATCACCTTCAATATTATGGTTTCCAAGGTCACTCTGGCTATGGAAAAGTTTGCCTGAAAGGTTGACAGGCTAGAGCTGCAAGTTGCACACAGACTTTCTGCTACATTCCTTTGAAAAGAACTTAATCATACAACCACATTTAATTGCCAGGGAGGCTGGGAAATGTAATAAAGCTGGCTGTATGAAAGAAGGGAGAATGAGTTGTAGAAGTCTAGCACTGGCTGCCAGTTCTTCCCTCTAGCCACCGATACCTATCCCATACATGAAACAGATTTACTTCCCTGAGAGAGAGACCGCAGATTCCAGTTCAGGTACCACATTCAGGTCAAAGTCCAGGGACTCTGGATGATGTACAGTCCTCTCTAGCAGGCCTGGATGTGATTCCTTTTGGTCCAGTGACCTGTGAACTAAACAGGTTATCCGCTCCCTTTCCCCAGCCCCAGGACACATTCAGCCTACAACGCTGGAGCAGGGACGGAGTAAATGGAATAGAAATTCCTGTTCTAAAGATGAGGGTGAGAAGCACAAGTCATTGGTCCGTAGCAATCATGAACCGTGCTAAGAAGAAAAGGGACCCCTTTGATTAGACCATAGTTCTACTCCCTTGAGTGTAATTTCCCTTTCTTGGTCCATGGTCCCTGGGTTTCTCCACTTTGGGGATTCTACCTCATCCTTCATCTTCTGTGGCCATATCTGAACAGGATGTTGGACACTGTGTTTTCTTAAGGAATGGAAACTTTTCTAGTGGCCTCCTATAATGGCGGGTTTAAAAACCCACCCAGGGATTGTTGTGTACAATCAGAACTTTCAGGCCAGGCTATTGATTTCTTTGTACACTTTACCCCCAGATTTAGTGTCTATTTGCTTCCATTTGTTTCCCATATGTCAGTTATTAGACCCAACATACTTTTCTAGGTAATAGCTAAATTTTAAGCCTGCTCATTTCCCTGCTTCCTCTCCCCCAAGCCTTCCTCTCAACTTAATGGTGTCTTCCTTAAGACCAGCTAAAACCATGTGTGATATGAGCTTTGGGCCTAATTTTGTTTTATTTTTCTCAAAACACAACCAGGCTGGCCAAAACCTGATTTGAAATACCACTTTTGTTATAAAGTAGATCCCCATTTGTGTTGATAAATCTGTTTCTTGACACTATTCTGTTCCATTTTTGCATTTGTTCCTAATTCAATACCAATTCAATAATGTTTTAATTATTGTATCTTTATAGTACATGTACTATCTAGTAGCATGCAACCCTCACTACTAGATTTTCAAAGCTTCCATGCCAATTCTTACATGTTTACGCTCTTGGTTAAATTTTGGAAATAGTTTGTGAAGTTCTATCAAAAAAAAAAATTAACTTGGGATTTCTGTTGAGATTGTATTAAAATTATATATTAATTAAGGAACTAATATATTTATGTTATTGTGCCCTTTCTAGGAATATGGCAGAGCTGTCTTATATGTCTCTCACAGAAGTTTTTGTTTTTCCTGATATTTTCCTTTCTTTTAATTCAGGCTTATCCATCCTGCCCAAAGCACTTTGCAGATTCAATGCAATCCCTACCAAAATACCAACAGCATTCTTCAGTGAACTTAGAACAAGTAGTTCTAAAATTCATATGAACCACAAAAGACCCTGAATAGCCAAAGCAATCCTGAGAAAGAAGAACAAAGCTGGAGAGATTACACTCCCTGACTTCAGGCTATACTACAAAGCTATAGTAATCAAAACAATTTGGTACAGGCACAAGAACAGACTCATAAATCAGTGGAACAGAACAGAGAGCCTAGATACAAACTCAAGTATCTATGGCCAATTAATATATGATAAAGGAGCCATGGATATACAATGGGGAAATGACAGCCTCTTCAACAACTGGTGTTGGCAAAACTGGACAGCTACATGCAAGAGAATGAAGCTGGATTATTGTCTAACCCCATACACAAAAGTAAACTCAATGGATCAAAGTCTTGAATGTAAGGCACGAAACCATAAAACTCACAGAAGAAAACATAGGCAAAAGTCTCTTGAATATAAACATGAACAACTTTTCCTGAACACATCTTGGGCAGGGGAAACAAAAAAAAAAGATCAAGTGGAACATCAAACTAAAAAAGCTTCTGTAAAGCAAAGGTCACCATCAGCAGAACAAAAAGGCATCCTACAGTATGGGAGAATATATTAATAAATGACTCATCTGATAAGAGGTTAACATCCAAAATAGATAAAGAACTCATAGGCCTCGACACCCAAAGAACAACCCAATCAAAAAGTGGGCGGAGGTCCTGAACAGACACTTCTCCAAAGAAGAAAACAAATGGCCAACAGGCACATGAAAAGATGCCCCACATCACTAATCAGCAGGAAAATGCAAATTAAGTCCACAATGAGATATCACCTCACACAAGTTAGAATAGCCACTATCCAAAGACAAGAAATAACAAATGCTGGCAAGGGTGTGGAGAAAGGGGAACCCTCCTACACTGTTGGTGGGACTGCAAATTGGTGCAACTGCTGTGAAAAGCAGTATGGAGGTTCCTCAGAAACTAAAAAGAGAAATACCATTTGACCCAGGAATTCTACTCCTAGGAATTTACCCAAAGAAAACAAAATCCCTGATTTGAAAAGACATATGCACCCCTATGTTCATTGCTGCGCTATTTGCAATAGCCAAGATATGGAAGCAACCTAAGTGTCCATCAGTAAATGAATGGATAAAGATGTGGTACCTATACACAATGGAATATTATTTGGCCATAAAAAGAAAAGAAATCCTGCCATTTGCAACAATATGGATAGATATAGAGGGTATTATCCTCAGTGAAATAAGCCCGATGGAAAAAGATAAATGCCATATGATTTCACTTATTTGTGGAATATAAAAATAAAGCAAAACTGAAGGAATAAAACAGCATTAGACTCATAGACACTGAGAAGTGACTAGTGGTTACCAAGCAGGAGGGGAGTGGGTAGGGGCTGGGGAGGGGGGAGGGGGACTGCTGAACCACATTTGATACACCTTGATGTACATTTGATAAAATAAAAAATAATTTTTAAAATTCTATTTACATGCAAATACTATTTACATGCAATAAAATCCACCCTTTTTAGGTATACAGTTTGTTAGGTTTTGACAGATTCATACATTTGTGGAACCACTACTACAGTAAAGATATAACATTTCCTTCATGGCTCTCTGCAGTCAGTCCTTCCCTTCCTTGTACCACTGATGGTTTTGTCTTTTCTGGAATGTCGTGTTTGGCTTCTTTCACTGAGCATAATGCTTCTGAGATATATCCATATTGTATGTAACAACAGAATATGCCCTTTTATTACTGAGTAGTCTGTTGTATGTATGTATGTCAATTACTTGACTCATCAATTGAGGGACTTTTTTTCCTTTTTTTTACTACTATTAACAAAGCCTGCTATAAATATTTGTGTACAGGAATTTGTATGGACATATATTTCATTTATCTTAGCAATAACTAGCAATGGGATTACTGGATCACATGGTAAATATATGTTTAATTATACGTATTCCTACCAGCAATGTGCAAAAGTTCTAGTTCCTCTATATATGAGTCCACATTTCACACTGTCATGGTTTTATTTTAGCCATTGCATTTAGTATAATGGTATCTCATTATGGTATTAATTTGCATTTCCCTAATGACTAATCTTTTTAACATCTTTTCCTGTGTTTTATTTGCTCTGTGTCCTTTGGTGACGTTCAAATCTTTTGCACATTTTAACATCTGAAGTGTCTTATCATTGATAAATAAGAGCTCTTTTTACATATTCTGGATACGAATCCTTTATCAGATATGTGTTTTGCAAATATTTTCTCCCAATCGATAAATTTTCATTTCCTTAAGAGTGTTTGAAGAGCAGAATTTAAAAATCTCGAAGTTCAGTTACAAATTTTTTTTCTTATATGGGTTCATTCTTTCTGTGCCCTGCCTAAGAAATCCTTACCTCACCCATGGTCACACATTTCACCTGTTTACTTCCACATGTTTTATAAAAGTTTTAGAATTTACTTTGAGGCCTATGATGCATTTTGAAATTATTTTTGTATATGGTTAAAGGAGACTTAAAGAGACATGACAAATGCAATGTTATCTTGGATTGTATCCTTCATTAGAGAAAAAAGGTATAAAGGGCATAATTGAGTCAATTGTCAAAACTGGAATATGGGAATAGATTAAAGTATTGCATCATTGTTAAACTTCCTAACTTTGATGACTATATTGTGGTTACATTAAAAAATAGTTTTGGTCATAGGAAATATATATGGCTATTAAAAGGTAAGGAAATGTGATGTATGTAAACTCAAATGTTCTGGAAAAAAACACACACATATATATACATGCTAACACACACATATACATAATATATATATGTGATAAACAACAGTTAGACAAATGTGGCAGAATGTTAAATTGATTAAATTGGTTGTAGGTTGTGTAAAAGTTCTCTGTATTGCAAATTTTCTGTAAGTTCGAAATTTTTTAGTTAATTGTAAATTGAAATGGAATTAAGATCGGGAGAGACTGCTCTTTACATAGCTTAGAATCCTTTCCCTTTTTTTACTTTTGTATTTTTAAAAACCTAACAAATGAATTAAGCAAAAAGATTGAGTTTAGGATGAAATTAAACAAAAAGAAGCCTCACCGGTCACCTCTGGAGGTAGCTAGGGTACCAACTCAATACTCTGAAAATTAACAAATAAAAGTATTGAGTACTCTTGTACAACTTGTGTTTAAGGGTTAAATTGTATTTAAGGGATAAAATCAGAAGGAACACTAAAATTTAGAAACACCATTTTGCATTGTTAATGAAATAATGGCTCTAGGCAGTGGTCACCAATGGCTACTAAAACTGTTACGTGAGAATTTGATGGGGAACTTTATAGTGGGTGGATAGGGCTGACAACCAAAACAGTCTTAGTACCATAAAAAAAAGATGTAACTGGATATTATGTGCTTCCTGTTAAGATTTACTGGGAGGTATCCTTGCCAAAAGAATTTAACCTAACTTGAATTAAGATTTTAGTTCTAACTACATATTTTCAGGAATCACCAGGGATAGAAAAACATTAATTCCATGGTAATGCAAATCAGTGAAATCCAAAAGGTGGGGAATTCACCCACGTGCCTTCCTGAGGTAGACCAGAAGACCCTATGAGGCCCAGCCTGCATTTCCCTAACTGCTGAGAATTGGTGCCTCCTGTGTTAGCCACTGTCGCCCAGAAGTTGAGTGGTTCTGGGAAGAGCTGGTCCCTGTGCCCATGGGGAACCTGGCAGGGGCAGTTCCTTCTGGGGGTTTACATCCAGATCCTCCAGTTCTGAGTCAAGTCTGCCCAAAGCAAGCAGGGACCAGGAGTCCCAGGTGACCCCTCCAGGGGCGACTCTGCAACCACACCTATCCCCCTAACACCTGACCCGGGCCTCGAGTCAGGAGCTGGACTCCACAGAGGTGGTAAGGCTGGGCCTGGCCAGGAGAGGCTCAAATTGAGCGTTTTGATTTGAGAAGTGGAACTGGAATTAGAAAGCGAGTGATGGCAGAAGGTCCTACAGATGACAGCCAAGAGTTGAGTCCAGTTGTGGACCTGTCACTCCCTAACTCAACTGGCCCAGGTTTGCTGTGAGTATATGCTTTTTAGGGAAGGAGGTTTTGCAAACAGTCCTCTAGCGCATACAGTGTAATGATGATTGTTCCCCATCCTGGGGTAAGTCCGCCATATGTGCAAACCCCTCTTAACATCCTTACCGTGTGGTCTGCAACAGCAGGTGAGATGCACAGATAGGCCCAAGGCCCCAGGGCTGCAGCCCTGAATGAGGAGGCCGGTTTCTCGCCTGGTGTAGCCTTCCTTGGCTGTCCCCACTGCAGTCAGTGCGGGCCCAGGGAATTAGGAAACTATGGAATTTAAAAATGACCTCATTTAATTTCTTCATTTGACAGGTGAGAAAGCTGATTTACCAGTCAGGATTAAAACTCTTGGTCTTGAATGCTTCCCATGTTTCTCCTCTGTTACCATAATATCATTTTACTATTAGGCCAAATACAATGTAATTAAGAAGGAAAGTCTGGTTAAAAATACATTCCAAAAGTAGAGGAACACAGATTTTGACCTATCCATTATTGTACTGATACCTTTTCTCCGTATCTCCCATCAGTTGGCACAACCTATGTTTTGTTCTCAGGCCCTTAGAGTACCTGGCTCTTGTCTAATAAGGACCAGGAGTAGGAACAACAGCCCTGTGCAAATCCACCCTGGGCACTAATTTGAGAGGGCATGTTCTTACACGCTAAGGGGCCACAGCACCTCTGCCTTTCCACTGGCATCACCCACCTATTTCACTCCTAATGTCCCTCCATGGCCCTTGCCTTTACCTAAACAGGGAGTGGGTGGACAGGTAGAGATGGGGCGAGGCCGTTGGTGAAGAGCAGAGAACCACCAAAGTGCTAAGTACTCCGGGCAGCAATGTGAGTGCCCGAAGCTACTACAGGCAGGCTGTGCCTGATGTTGCCAGGGCAATCGAAAGTGACCACAAAATGATCCTTGCCCCCTGCTGGAGGGAAACCCTTTAAGGAAGACAGATACGAAGACGACAACCAACTAAAATGTAAGCGGAAAGAACAAAGTGCTAAATACAGGTGAAAAACTAAGTTCTGGAGGTCCTTGCAAGAGAGGATGGGTAGTGTTTTCACTTGAATGATAAGACTTCATAGACATCACCGCTAAACTGGGCCTAAAAGGGGAGTGGATGGAAGGGCATCCCAGCCAAAGAGAACAGCATGGTCAAAGGCAGAAGGCTTGTAGTGTGCCTGAGAACGATACGGAATTCTTAGTGGGAGCAGGCTGGAGCCCGACGGCAACGGGTGTGACTGCTGGGAGTCAAAGGTGGGTGCTACTAACCAGCAGAGCCCGACAACAGAGGCCTGGACTGCAAGGCTGCTAGAGCCGGTGGAGAAGCTTGGCCGGAGAAAAGAGGGCAATGAGGCGTGACTTTGAGGGACTGAAGTCTGCAGGAAGTGCGTGGTTGTTTTTAAGTACAGGAGAAACAGGAGTTATGTCTAGAATTGGACTCAGTGGTGCGGAGCCCTGGTGTCCATCCTGCATCTCTCCTATCTTCAGACACAGGCTCGTCAGAGGAGAGTGTCCTTGATTTCTATCGTATCCACCTAAAAAGCATCACCGTTTGTCCTTTCCTTCTTTACCTGAGGAAGCAGGGTTCCTACCATTATGGAACGTGCACACCGTGGCCCATATTCTCCATACCAGTACCTCTAACTCGGGGATCTCATCCCACCAAATCACCTTCCTGAAATATCCTTCTTCCCACTCATTCCTTCTCTTTTTAACATACAAATATAGGGAACACAAGGGATGCCTTGTTACCATCCGGTGACGGTGAAGACGCAGGTGATGCACGTGGTTTCCACTGACACCAGCTACTGCTGGGGGCGGGGGGGTGGGGGCACAGCCATAGCTTTTTCTGTGGTGTTGAACTAGAGTAGAGTAGCTGTTCCTGAAAGCTTTGTCTTGCTAGGTTGTCGTTTCCTACAGGATTTTCTTGTGGCTTTTATTTATTTATTCATTCATTTATTTATTTAAAATATCATTCATTAAACTCTTATGAAGGTTTCACAAGAAAAACAATGTGGTTATTACCCTCACCGCCATTATCAAGTACCCCCCACACCCCATTTCAGTCACTGTCCATTAGTGCAGCAAGATGCCACACAGTCCTTGTTTTCTCTGAGCTACACTGTCTTCCCCATGGCCTCACACACACCATGTGCACCAATCATGATACCCCACAATCCACTTCTCCCTCCCTACCCACTCGCCCTCCCCCACCCCTCCGCTTTGGTAACCACTAGTCCCTTCTTGGAGTCTGTGAGTCTGCTGCTGTTTTGTTCCTTCACTTTTGCTTTGTGGTTATACTCCACAAATGAAGAAAATAATTTGGTATTTGTCATTCACTGCCTGACATATTTCACCGAGGGTAATACCCTCTAGTTCCATCTGTGTTGTTGCAAATGGTTGAATTTGTTTCTTTCTTATGGCTGAATAGTATTCCATTGTGTATATGTACCACATCTTCTTTATCCATTCATGTACTGACGGACACTTAGGTTCCTTCTATTTCTTGGCTATTGTAAATACTGCTGCAATAAACATAGGGGTACGTATGTCTTTTTGAATCTGAGAAGTTTTTTTGGGTAAATTCCTAGGACTGGAGGTCCTGGGCCAAATGCTAATTCTATTTTTAGTTTTGTTGAGGAACTTCCATATTGCTTTTCAGAAATGTTGAACAAGTTTACATTTCCACAGCAGTGTACGAGGGTTCCCCTTTCTCTGCATCCTCACCAGCATATGTTGTTCCTAGACATTTCTATGTTGGCCATCCTAATTTGTATGAGGTGATACCTCCTTGTGGTTTTAATTTGCATTTATTTCCCTGATAATTAGCGATGTGGAGCATCTTTTCATGTGCCCATTGGCCATATAAATTTCTTCTTTGGAGAAGTGACTGTTTATATCCTCCACCTATTTTTTAAAAGTGCTGTCTGCTTCTTGGGTGTTGAGGTGTGTGGGTTCTTTATACATTTTGGATGTTTACCCCTTCTCGGATATATCATTTACAAATATATTCTCCCATACTGTAGGATGGCTTTTGGTTCTGCTGATGGTGTCCTTTTCTGTACAGAAACTTTTTACCTTGATGTACTCCCACTTGGTCATTTTTTATTTTGTTTCCCTTGCCCAAGGAGATGCGTTCAGGAAAAAGTTGCTCATGTTTACATTCAAGAGATTTTTGCCTGTGTTTTCTTCTAAGAGTTTTATGATTTCATGACTTACATTCAGGTCTTGGATCCATTTTGAGTTTACTTTTGTGTATGGAGTTAAGACAATAGTCCAGTTTCATTCTCTTGCATGTAGCTGTCCAATTTTGCAAACACCAGTTGTTGAAGAGGCTGTCATTTCCACATTGCATATCCATGGCTCCTTTATTGTGTATTAATTGACCATATAAGCTTGGTTTTATATCAGGGCTCTCTAGTCTGTTCCACTGGTCTACTGTTGTTCTTGTGCCAGTACCAAATTGTCTTGATTACTGTGGCTTTGTAGTAGAGCTTGAAGTTGGGGAACATAATCCCCACAGCTTTATTCTTCCTTCTCAGGATTGCTGTGGCTACTTGGGCCTTTTGTGGTTCCATATGAATTTTAGAACGATTTGCTCTAGTTTGTTGAAGAATGCTGTTGGTATTTTGATAGGGATTGCATTGAATCTGTTGATTGCTTTAGACAGGATGGCCATTTTGACAATATTAATTCTTCTATCCATGAGCATGGGATGTATTTCCATTTATTGGTATCTTTAATTTCTCTCATGAGTGTCCTGTAGTTTTCAGGGTATAGGTCTTTCACTTCCTTGGTTAGCTTTATTCCTAGGTATTTTATTCTTTTTGATGAATTGTTTTCCTGACTTCTCTTTCTGATAGTTCATCATTAGTGTATAGGAATGCAACAGATTTCTGTGTATTAATTTTGTGTCCCACAACTTTGCTGAATTCAGATATTAGATCTAGTAGTTTGGGAGTGGAATCTTTAGGGTTTTTATGTACAATATCATGTCATCTGCAAACAGTGACAGATTAACTTCTTCCTTGCCAATCTGGATGCTTTTCATTTCTTTGTGTTGTCTGATTGCCATGGCTAGGACCTCCAGGACTATGTTGAATACAGCGGGCAGAGTGGGCATCCTTGTCTTGTTCCCAAACGTAAGGGAAAAGCTTTCAGCTTCTCGCTGTTAAGCATAATGTTGGCTGTGGATTTGTCATATATGGCCTTTATTATGTTGAGGTACTTGCCTTCGATAACCATTTTGTTGAGAGTTTTTGATATGAATGGATGTTGAATTTTGTCAAATGCTTTTTCAGCATCTATGGAGATGATCCTGTGGTTTTTGTCCTTTTTGTTGATGTGGGGGATGGTGTTGATGGATTTTTGAATGTTGGACCATCCTTGCATCCCTGGAATAAATCCTACTTCATCATGATGGATGATCTTTTTTATGTATTTTTAAAATTTGGTTTGCTAATATTTTGTTGAGTATTTTTGCCTCTATGTTCATCAGGGATATTGGTCTGTAATTTTCTTTTTTGTGTGTGGTATCTCTGCCTGGTTTGGACATTAGAGTGATGCTGGCCTCATAGAATGAGTTTGGAAGTATTCCCTCCTCTTTACTTTTTGGAAAACTTTGAGGAGGATGTGTATTAGATATTCACTAAATGATTAAATTCAGCGGTGGAAACCCTCCTACACTGCTGGTGGGAATGTAAGCTAGTTCAACCATTGTGGAAAGCAATATGGTGGTTCCTCAAAAAAGTAAAAATAGAAATACCATTTAACCTGGAAATCCCACTCCTTGGAATTTACCCAAAGAATACAACTTCTCAGACTCAAAAAGACATATGCACCCCTATGTTTATTGCAGCACTATTTACAATAGCCAAGATATGGAAGCAATCTAAGTGTCCATAAGTAGATGAATGGATAAAGAAGATTTGGTACATACACACAATGGAATACTAGTCAGCCATAAGAAAGAAACAAATCCTACCATTTGCAACAACATGGATGGATCTGGAGGCTATTATGCTCAGTGAAATAAGCCAGGCGAAGAAAGACAAGTGCCTAATGATTTCCCTAATTTCTGGAGTATAACAACGAAGCAAAACTGAAGGAACAAAATAGCAGCAGACTCACAAACTCCAAGAAGGGACTAGTGGTGACCAAAGGGGAGGGGTGTGGGAGGGCGTGTCGGGAGGGAGGCAGATGGGGATTGAGGGGTATTATGTTTAGTACACATGGTGTGGGGGGTCATGGGGAAAACAGTGTAGCACAGAGAAGGCAAACAGTGAATCTGTGGCATCTAACTACACTGATGGACAGTGACTGCAGTGGGGTATGGGTGTGGACTTGATAATATGGGTAAATGTAGTAACCACATTGTTTTTTCATGTGAAACCTTCATAAGAGTGTATATCAATAATACCTTAATAAAAAAAATCCACGGTGAAGCCATATGGTGCAGGGCTTTTGTTAAGTAGTTTTTTGATTACCAATTCAAATTCATTGCTGGTAATTGGTCTATTCAGATTTTCTGTTTCTTATTGGGTCAGCCTTGGAAGGTTGAATTTTCCTAGAAAGTTGTCCATTTCTTCAAGGTTTATTCAGTTTGTTAGCATATAATTTTTCATAGCATCTTCTAATAATTCTTTGTATTTCTGTGGTGTCTGTAGTAATTTTTCCTTTCTCATGTCTGATTCTGTTTATGTTTGTAGACTCTGTTTTTTTCTTGATAAGCCTGGCTAGGGGTTTATCTATTTTGTTTATTTTCTCGAAGAACCAACTCCTGCATACATTGATTCTTTCTGTTGTTTTATTCTTCTCAATTTTATTTATTTCTGCTCTGATCTTTATTATGTCCCTCCTTCAACTGACTTTGGGCTTCATTTGTTCTTCTTTTTCTAGTTTCATTAATTGTGAGTTTAGACTGTTCATACGGGATTATTCTTTCCTGAGGTAGGCCTGTATTGCAATATATTTCCCGCTTAGCATGGCCTATGCTGCATCCCACAGATGTTGCGGTGTTGAATTATTCTTGTCATTTGTCTCCATATATTGATCTGTTTTTATTTGGTCATTGATCCGTTGATTATTTAGGAGCATGTTATTAAGCCTCCATGTGTTTGTGGGCTTTTTCATTTTCTTTGTGTAATTTATTTCTAGTTTCATACCTTTGGAGAAGCGGGTACAATTTCAATCTTTTTGAATTTACTGAGGTTCTTTTTGTGGCCTAATATATGATCAATTCTTGAAAATGTTCCATGTGCACTTGAGAATGTGTATGCTATTGCTTTTGGATGGAGTGTTCTGTAGATGTCTGTTAGGTCCATCTGTTCTAATACGTTGTTCAGTGCCTCTGTCTCTTTACTTATTTTCTGTCTGGTTGATCTGTCCTTTGGAGTGAGCGGTGTGTTGACGTCTCCCCAAAGGAATGCATGGCATTCTATTTCCCCTTTTAATTCTGTTAGTATTTGTTTCACATATGTAGGTGCTCCTGTGTTTGGGCACATAGATATTTATAATGGTTATATCTTCTTGTTGGATTGACCCCTTTATCATTATGTAATGTCCTTCTTTGTCTCTTGTGACTTTCTTTGTTTTGACGTCTAATTTGTCTGATACAAGTACTGCAACTCCTGCTTTCTTCTCCCTATTAGTTGCATGAAATATCTTTTTCCATCCATTTACTTTGAGTCTGTGTATGTCTTTGGGTTTCAGGTGAGTCTCTTGAAGACAGCATATAGATGGGTCTTGTTTTTTTATCTATTCACTGATTCTGTGTCTTTGATTGGTACATTCAGACCATTTACATTTAGGGTGATTATCGATAGGTATGTACTTACTGCCACTGCAGACTTTAGATTCTTGGTTACCAAAGGTTCAAGGGTAATTCCCTTACTACCTAACAGTCTAATTTAACTCAGTATGCTATTACAAACACAACTTAAAGGTTCCTTTTTCCCTCCTTTTTCTTCCTCCTCCATTCTTAGATATCATATTCTGTACTCTTCGTCTGTCCCTTGATTTACTTTCGGGGTAGTTGATTTGATTTTGTATCTGCTTAGTAATTGTTCTACTTTCTTAACTGTGGTTTTGCTTCCCCTGGTGATGGCTATTTAGCCTTCCATCTATACCAGTCCCTCCAAAATGCACTGTGTAGGTGGTTTGTGGGTGGCCAATTCTCTCAGCTTTTGCTTATCTGAAAATTGTTTAATCCCCCCTTCAAATTTAAATGATGATCTTGCTGGGTAGAGTATTCTTAGTTGGAAGCCCTTCTCTTTCATTGCATTAAATATATCATGCCAGAAGAAATAACACCCATTCTCCTTAAAGTTTTCCAAAAAATAGAAGAGGAGGGAATACTTCCAAACTCTTTCTATGAAGCCAGCATCACTCTAATACCAAAACCGGGCAAAGACCTCACTAAA
>JAQQAC010015366.1:5809333-5887328 GCA_029783875.1 Phataginus tricuspis
ATATATATATATATATATATATATATATATATATCATGCCACTCCTTTCTGGCCTGTAAGGTTTGAGAAGTCTGGTGACAGCATGATGGGTTTTCCTTTGTATGTGACCTTTTTTCTCTGTATAGCTGCTTTTAAAAGTCTGTCCTTATCCTTGATCTTTGCCATTTTAATTATTATATGTCTTGGTGTTGTCTTCCTTGGGGCCCTTGTGTGGGGAGATCTGTGTACCTCCATGGCCTGAGAGACTATCTCCTTCACCAGATTGGGGAAGTTTTCAGCAATTACCCCCTCAAAGACACTTTCTATCCCTTTTTCTCTCTTCTTCTTCTTCTTGTACCCCTATAATGTGAATATTGTTCCGTTTGAATTGGTCACACAGTTCTCTCAATATTCTTTCATTCTTAGAGATCCTTTTTTTCTCTCTGTGCCTCAGCTTCTTTGTATTCCTTTTCTCTCATTTCTATTCCATTTACCATCTCTTCTACTACATCTAATCTGCTTTTAAATCCCTCCATTGTATGTTTCATTTCAGATATGGAATTTCTTAATCATTGAATCCCCATCCTAAATTAGTCTCTGAGTTCTTGAAAATTTTTCTGCACCTCCATGAGCATGTGTATGATTTGTATTTTGAACTCTCTTTCAGGAAGATTGGTGAGCTGAGTTTCATTTGGCTCTTTTTCTGGTGTTTGTGGGTTTTTGGTTTAAATCAGGTTCCTTTGATATTTCATATTTGTATGTGGCACCCTGTAGTGCCCAGAAGCTCTAGACTCTGGAGCTGCTCAGCTCCTGGAGTGATGTCAGGAGTCGTAGGGGAACAGCACTGGTGCCTGGCGGGAGGAGAGCTGTTTCCTGCTTCCAGGGTGTAGTGCCTGTCTCCACTGTCAGAACCAGTGGGTGGAGCACACAGATATAAGCGTCTGTGCTTTTTGTCTGTAGCTGCCATAGGTGGGGCCTCCCTCTGGCTGGCCTGATGCCAGAGCAGGTACTGCTGTTTTGCGAGCTGGTGCTGGCAGGCCAGGAAGAAGGCACAGCAGGCTGCGTATCATAGTGGGGGTCTCAGAGCTGAGTAGCCAGCCAGGGGGATGGAACACCTGAAGCTCCTGAAAGTTCCCAACCTGCTCGGCAGAGCATGCCCAGACAACCTTGTCCACCTATCCCTTCTCCTGTGCTGCAAACTCCGTGCAATCCCTGCCCCTTCAGCAGCCCTGTCACTGCTAAGAAGCCTCTCAGACAGCTCGTCTTTCCTTTGTCCCAGAGCAGACAGATATGGATCCATCTTCCACAAGTGCCTGGAATCTCAGTTTCTCCAAGTATTCCGCCTGTCTTAGCTTTCCAACCCCACTAATCTCCAGAGCACCATGCAATGAAGGTTTGTGCTCCCAAAAATCTCCAGGCCTGGGTGTTCAGCAGTTCTAGGCTTCCTCCCCCTCCCCACTCCATTTCTCTTCTTCCCTCCATTGAGCTGGGGTGGTGAAAGGGCTTGGGTCCTTCCAGATCAAGGGTTTGGTATGTTACATTACCCAGTTTCGTGAGGTCTGCTCTGTTCTCCAGGTGCATGCAGTCTGGCGCAGCCTTCTTTCCTGTTACTCTTTTAGGATCAGTTATATTAACTGTATAATATTTTTGTATTATATGTGTTTTGGGGAGGAGTTCTCTGTCTCACCTTGCATGCTACCATCTTGAATCGCTCCCTTGTGGCTTTATAAAGTCTGTGCCCATTGGTGGGTCCAGGTTCCCAGCTTCAAGAGCACCCACTCTGGCATATGTGAGGTGGGAAGAGTACGCAGGGGACTCATTGCTGTGTCATTCCTCTGATTCAAACACCAAGAGATAGTATTCCATTTTTTTTTCTCCACCTTTCAGAGCCTTCTTGTCTGTTTTATGTATAATGTCCAGGCTCGCAAACCAGCAGTCCCTGCCCTGGCGTCAGGCCAGCCAGAGGGAGGCCCCACCTACAGCAGCTACAGATGCAAAGCACAGAGGCTTACACCTGTGTGCTGCACCCACTAGTTCTGACAGTGGAGATAGGCACTGCACCTGGGAAGCAGGAAACAGCTCTTCCTCCCCCCAGACACCAGCACCTCTCCCCTGCAATCCCTGACATCACTCCAGGGGCTGAGCAGCTCCAGATACTAGAGCTTCTGGGCACTAGAGGGCGCCACATACAAATATGAAATATCAAAGGAACCTGGTTCAAACCCCAAATCCCACAACTACCAGAAAAAGAGCCAAATGAAACTCAACTCACCAATCTTCCTGAAAGAGAGTTCAAAATAAAAATCATAAACATGTTCGTGGAGGTAAAGAAAAGCAGGGGGATTACGCCCCCCAACTTCAAGCTCTACTACAAAGCCACAGTAATCAAGACAATTTGGCACTGGCACAAGAA
This sequence comes from Phataginus tricuspis, assembly GCA_029783875.1. Lineage (NCBI taxonomy): Eukaryota > Metazoa > Chordata > Mammalia > Pholidota > Manidae > Phataginus > Phataginus tricuspis. The sequence continues at coordinate 5,811,726 of JAQQAC010015366.1, forward strand.
CAGACCATAGACCAATGGAACAGACTAGAGAGCCCAGATATAAACCCAAGCATATATCATCAATAAATATACAATAAAGGAGCATGGATATACAATGGGGAAGTGACAGCCCCTCCAACAACTGGTGTTGGTAAAACTGGACAGCTACATGCAAGAGAATGAAACTGGACTATTGTCTAACCCCATACACAAAAATAAACTCAAAGTGGATCAAAGACCTGAATGTAAGTCATGAAACTATAAAACTCAGAAGAAAAGAGAGGCAAAAATCTCTTGAATATAAACACGATCAACTTTTTCCTGAACGCATCTCCTTGGGCAAGGGAAACAAAATAAAAAATGATCAAGTGAGATTACATCAAGATAAAAAGCCTCTGTAAAACAAAGGACACCATCAGCAGAACAAAAAGGCATCTTACAGTATGGGAGAATATATTTGTAAATGACATATCCGTCAAGGGGTTAACATCCAAAATATATAAAGAACTCACGTACCTCTGATTCTCAAAATGGTGGTGAGTAGGGAGATGGAAATCTCCTCCCAAAACCATATATATTTTGAAAATACACTAAATACAACTCTTCCTAAAAAAGTGACCAGAAGATACAGTACATGAGCCAGGCTACAGCTGCGAGAACCCCCAAATCTCACAGAAAATGGTAAGATACAAAGCCGTGACCTGGCAGGACCCAAGCACTCCCCCCACCCCAGCTCACCAGCGGGAGGAAAAGAATCAGAATGAGGAGACAGTGGAAGCACAGGACTGCTAAATAACCAGCCCTATAATGTATCCTGGGAGCACAGACACATATTGCATGGTGCACTGGATATTAGAGGAGTGGAAAAGCAAAATCTGAGATTAAGACTGTGAACAGGTTATCACAGCTGGCTGCCCTGAGACAAAAGAAAAGCAGGCGCTTTAAAAGTCTTAAAGGGACAAGGGTTTAAGTCGTCCTGGCAGACTCAGCCCAGCAGGCTGGGAACTTTAGGGAACTTCTGGTGCCCTAACCTCCTGGGTGGCAGCAAAGCTCCGAACCCCCTCACAGCGATAAGCAGCCTGCCGTTCCTTCCCTCCTGCGGGCACTGCATGCAAACCGGCTGACCCGCCATTGTTGTGGAACAGCCAAGGAGCAGCCCTGCCTAGAACAACCACAGAATTAAAGGAGGAAATAGACAGCAATGCATTCATTCTAGGAGACTTCAACACACCACTCACTCCAAAGGACAGATCAACCAGACAGAAAATAAGTAAGGACACAGGCACTGAACAACACATTAGAACAGATGGAACCAACAGACATCTACAGAACTCTACACCCAAAAGCAGCAGAATACACATTCTTCTCAAGTGCACACAGAACATTTTCCAGAATAGATCACATACTAGGCCACAAAAAGAGCCCCAGTAAATTCAAAAAGATTGAAATTGTACCAACCAACTTCTCAGACCACAGAGGTATAAAACTAGAAATAAACTGTACAAAGAAAATGAAAAACCTCACAAACACATGGAGGCTTGACAACAGGCTCCTAAATAATCAATGATCAATGACCAAATTAAAACAGAGATCAAGCAATATATGGAGACAAATGAAAACAACAGCACAAAGCCCAAACTTCTGTGGGACACAGCGGAGGCAGTTCTAAGAGGAAAGTATATAGCAATCCAGGCTTACTTAAAGAAGGAAGAACAATCCCAAATGAACAGTCTTAATTCACAATTATTGAAACTGGAAAAAGAAGAACAAATGAGGCCCAACGTCACCAGAAGGAGGGACATAATTAAGATCAGAGAAGAAATAAATAAAATTGAGAAGAATAAAACAATAGAAAAAATTAATGAAACCAAGAGCTTGTTCTTTGAGAAAATAAACAAAACAGATAACCCCCTAGCCAGATTTATTAAGTAAAAAAAGAGAATCTACACACATAAACAGAATCAGACATGAGAAAGGAAAAATCATGATGGACATCACAGAAATACAAAGAATTATTAGAGAATACTATGAAAATCTATATGAGAACAAACTGGATAACCTAGAAGAAATGGACAACTTTCTAGAAAAATACAACCTTCAAAGACTGACCCAGGAAGAAACAGAAAATCTAAGCACTCCAATTACCAGCCATGAAATTGAATGGGTAATCAAAAAACTACCCAAGAACAAAACCCCCATACCAGATGGATTCACTGCTGAATTTTATCAGACATTTACAGAAGATATAATACCCATTCTCCCTAAAGTTTTCCAAAAAATAGAAGAGGAGGGAATACTTCCAAACTCATTGCTGTGGAACAGCATCACTCTAATACCAAAACCAGGCAAAGACACCACAAAAAAGTAAAACTACAGACCAATATCCCTGATGAACACAGATACAAAAATACTCAACAAAATATTAGCAAACCGAATTCAAAAATACATCAAGAGGATCATACACCATGATCCAGTGGGATTCGTCCCAGGGATGCAAGGATGGTACAACATACGGAAACCCATCAACATCATCCGCCACATCAACAAAAAGGACAAAGACCACATGATCATCTCCATAGATGCTGAAAAAGCATTCAACAAAATTCAACATCCATTCATGATAAAAAACTCTCAACAAAATGGGCATAGAGGGCAAGTACCTCAACATAATAAAGGCCATATATGACAAACCCACAGCCACCATTATACTTAACAGCGAGAAGCTGAAAGCTTTTCCTTTAAGATCGGGAACAAGACGAGGATGCCCACTCGGTCCACTTTTATTCAGCATAGTACTGGAGGTCCTAGCCACAGCAATCAGACAACACAAAGAAATAAAAGGCATCCAGATTGGCAAGGAAGAAGTCAAACTGTCACTTTTTGCAGATGACATGATATTGTACATAAAAAACCCTAAAGACTCCACTCCAAAACTATTAGCTCTAATATCTGAATTCAGCAAAGTTGCAGGATACAAAATTAATACACAGGAATCTGTTGCTTTCCTATACACTAACAATGAACTAGTAGAAAGAGAAATCAGGAAAACAATTCCATTCACAATTGCATAAAAAAGAATAAAATACCTAGGAATAAACCTAACCAAGGAAGTGAAAAAACTATACCCTGAAAACTACAAAACACTCTTGAGAGAAATTAAAGAGGACAGTAATAAATGGAAATTCATCCCGTGCTCTTGGCTAGGAAGAATTAATATTGTCAAAATGGCCATCCTGCCTAAAGCAATCTACAGATTCAATGCAATCCCATCAAAATACTGCATTCTTCAACGAGCTGGAAGAAATAGTTCTAAAATTCATATGGAACCACAAAAGCCCCCGAATAGCCAAAGCAATCCTGAGAAGATTAAAGCAGGGGGGATTATGCTTCCCAACTTCAAGCTCTACTACAAAGCTACAGTAATCAAGGCAATTTGGCACTGGCACAAGAACAGACCCACAGACCAGTGAACAGAATAGAGAGTCCAGATATTAACCCAAATATATATGGTCAATTAATATATGATAAAGGAGCCATGGACATACAATGGGGAAATGACAGCCTCTTCAACAACTGGTGGTGGCAAAACTGGACAGCTACATGTAAGAGAATGAAACTGGATAATTGCCTAACCCCATACACAAAAGTAAACTCCAAATGGATCAAAGGCCTGAATTTTAGTCATGAAACCATAAAACTCTTATAAGAAAACATAAACAAAACTCTCTTGAATATAGACATGAGCAACTTTTTCATGAACATATCTCCTCGGGCAAGGGAAACAAAAACAAAAATGAACAAGTGGGCCTATATCAAACTAAATATCTTCTGTACAACAAAGGACACCATCAGTAGAACAAAAAGAAATCCTATAGCATGGGAGAATATATTCATAAATGACATATCCGATAAGGGGTTGACATCCAAAATATATAAAGAGCTTATGCTCCTCAACAACCAAAAAGCAAATAAGCCGATTAAAAAATGGGCAGAGGATCTGAACAGGGCATTTCTCCAAAGAAGAAATTCAGATGGCCAACAGGCACATGAAAAGATGCTCCACATCCCTAATCATCAGAGAAATTAAAGCCACAATGAGATATCACCTCACACCAGTTAGGATGGCCACCATCCAAAAGACAAACAACAACAAATGTTGGCAAGGATGTGGAGAAAGGGGAACCCTCCTACACTGCTGGTGGGAATGTAGATTAGTTCAACCATTGTGGAAAGCAGTATGGAGGTTCCTCAAAAAACTAAAAATAGAAATACCATTTGACCCAGGAATTCTACTTCTAGGAATTTACCCTAAGAATGCAGTTTCCCAGTTTCAAAAAGACATATGTACCCCTATATTTATCACAGCACTATTTACAATAACCAAGAAATGGAAGCAATCTAAGTGTCCATCAGTAGATGAATGGATAAAGAAGATGTGGTGCATATACACAATGGAATATTATTTGGCAGAAGGAGAAAACAAATCCTACCATTTGCAACAACATGGATGAAGCTAGAAGGTATTATGCTCAGTGAAATAAGTCAGGCAGAGAAAGACAAATACCAAATGATTTCCCTCATTTGTGGAGATAACAACGAAGCAAAACTGAAGGAACAAAATACCATCAGACTCACAGACTCCAATGAGGGACTAGTGGTTACCAAAGGGGAGGGGTCTGGGAGGGCGGGTTGGGAGGGAGGGAGAAGGGGATTGTGCAGTATCATGATTGGTGCACATGGTGTGGGGGGGGTCACGGGGAAGACAGTGTATCTCACAGAAGACAAATAGGGAGTCTGTGGCATCTTACTACACTGATGGACAATGACTGCAATGCGGTGGGACTCGATAGTAAGGGTGAATGTAGTCTACGTTGGGAAACCTTCATAAGAGTGTATATCAATGATACCTTAACAAAAAAACCCCTTCAATTCTGTTATTCCATTTCTTCCCTGCCTGGGAATCTCTCACTCTCTCTTGGTTTATTCCTGTGGGCACATAAACCTTGGTTTACACCCTCCCCTCTCACAAAGCCTCCTCTTTTCCCCTTACACATCCTTTCACCTGCCATACTTCGCTGCTTCCCAGTGCTGCCAAACTTCTCAACACAAGTGATATGAACTGTCTTTACTGTCATTCTTCTGCCTGCTCCAATCTAGACTTTCCTCGCACCACTCCATTGCCCCCAGCTTCCAGGGCACCACACACAATGATGATTTTTTTCCCATCCTCAAATTTACTGTACTTTCCAATTGCCTTTCAGAAGCTGACCATTCTGTCCTCCTCAAAATGCTTTCTTCTCTTAGCTGTCTTCTATTAGGTTTTTCTTTCCGTACAGGCTCCTCTTCTTCTACCTAACCTCCAAATACTGGAGGGCTACAAAACTCAGTCTGGCATCCTCCTCTATCTTTTAATTCTCCCCACAGGTGAGCCCAGTCATTCATATCACTATTTATTGCTTACCATCTGCCCAATTCACACCATCCATCCAGAGCTGTCCTCTGAGCTTAAGATTCTGTAAACTATTAAATATCTCCACCTGGATGTCTCTTGTGTTTCAAAACAGCACATGACTAGAACAAAAGTCGCTGTCTCCCTACACCCTGCACACACCACCTCACCTCCATCCTTGAACCTGCCCCACTCACTATAGCCCATTAAGTGGCACCACCAGCCACCAAGTGCTGAAGCCAAAAACCCAGTAACCAATGTTGGCATCTACTCCTCTCACTGCTCCACCTCCATCCTGTCTACTGTTAACTTCCGGCAATTCTGCTTTTTGAAAACAGCATTCTTGAGGTATCATTTACATACCATGAACTCCAGCCATTGCAAGTGGGAAAAGAATGATTCCACTTTAAATGATGAACTGACTTAGTCTGCATCTCCCAACCCTTCCACTAGAATCCCCGCCTCCACATCTGTGCCTTAAGCCACAAGGAGTGTATCCTACGTGATCCTGTTTCTTTCTCTCTCAATGCTCACATTCTTCAGCCAGCAGTGACTTTTAAAAATATAAACAGGACTGTGTCTCTCCCCTGCTTAAAACTCTCCAGTAGTTTCCCATTGTATGGAAACTCCAATTCATTACAAGCCCCTGGATGATCCTCCCTCCCCTCTAGTCCCTGGTGCAGCCACATTGATCCCCTTTCAGCTGCCTCTGCCCAGGACAGACCACTTCAATCCACTCACCCAACTGGCTCTGTGGGAAAAAACAGATACCACCCAAATAAGAGCATATAGAGGCTATTCAGAGCTTGCAAGGTAGCCCCCCATCACTTGTATTTTGGCAGAGACTCAAAGGAAGGCAAAGGAGTGGGGAAGCTTCACAGTGGGCAAAAGGGAAGGTTTCAGGTGGGCCCCGATCAGAGGCTGTCAGCCAGGGGAAGCTACAGACCAGCTAACTAGAAGCAGGACATCCTGTGTGACTGGTTAAGGTACAAATTTGGCTTTCTCTGGTTGGTCCTAAATTGGAAGCTAGGGCAAAGATTAGGGAAGCTGTCTGTTATTAATCAAGTCTTAGTTATTTGGGGACTATTGTTATAGGATATTGTATGGCTTTCTGAATTGGTTGCTAGAGTGGTCTGACTTCCTGCAAGTCTGACTTGTAAACGGCAGAGCTGGCTTCCTGAGCAGGTTCCTGTAGGTAATAGGTTGGTTTCTCGGGCTGGATGCTGTAGATTATGAATCAAGTTCTATTTTTTATTTATGGTCTGGCCACTGTCTGGTTTTATATGCAGTGTCCCTTCTTTCTGGTCTCAGCTTTAAATCTGACCTCCTTAGAGGTCTTCTTGTCCACCAATTTAAAGTAGATCCCCTTTGTAATTTATTTTCATTATACCCTGTCGCCTTTGTCATATTTCCCCAAGTCTTAAATTATTTGTTATCAATGCTTTTGGCCAATGCCACACATAGTAGGTCCTCAAGAGATGTTTGTTGAATGAATACAAGGATGAATGAATGAGTGTAGATCAGAGTCTCTTTTTCCTACTCCTGTTTGACTCTAAAGGGTCACAGAATATAGTGGTAGAGCTGGAAGGGCCCTTCAAGGCTATTTAATCCAACCATGTCCCCTTTCACCTGAGAAAAAGACAAGGCCCAAGAGAAAAGTAGTGGCCTGCTCAGGACCACAGTTAGTGGGAGAGCCAGAGCAGAAACTAAATTCCCTGGTTCACAGTACAAAGAACATTCCCCCTTATCACAAAGCCAAATGATGTAGGTGTTGGGGCAGGTCAAGTTTCTTCACCCTTCTTTTTTAGGGGTTCGTAATTTTCCTGCTTTAAGTCACCACTACAGTGTTAAGATAGACTTTTAAGTTCTAGCCCCGCTGATAGATTTGGTAACCTTGGATAAGTTATTAAGTTTTTCTGGGTCTATTTACAATACTTGCTCCATTTTTCTTACAGGGAAACTGCAAATCCAAAGTGAGATAGTGGATGTGAAAGTGTTTTATAACCACTAAAACTGTCAACACGCCTAAGAAATAACAAAGCAGAACTTCCCTACTGAGATACAAATGCACAGAGAAGTGTTGGGAGCAAACTGATATTCTCAACACATGCTAAGCTGATACTCTTATCTTTGCTGCTCAGGGTTTGGGAATTCGAAGAAACATACAAATACTCCTCCAAAGCCATAAGGATCCCCAGTTAGAAAGGATTGTCTCTTTCCTAAGAAAAAGGTTGATGTTGAAGTTCAGAGACAATGAGAGGAAAGGCTGTTCCATGACCCTAGAGTCTGGAACGATGCATTAACAAATCCACTTTCCACAGTGGCTCCTGCCCTGACTTGCTCAGGCTGCTTCCCGAACAGGAGAATCAGAAAGCTGTGAAAACATCATATAGAGGCCTTCCTTTCTCTCTCTGTGGTGTAAAGCACTATCAGGTAAGAATGCAGGAGACCTGAGCTCCAGGCTCTATTTCAGAGATAAGTAGTTATAGCCAAATTCTATCTCTGGGCCTCCATCTCCTCATCTGCTAAATGGGACTACACTGCTTGCTTTCCCTGCAGAGCTTCTGGAGATCACATGACGATGTTCTAGAAACTCAAAGCACTCAATAAAGGGAGTGTACAGCTCATAGAAACGTGTAAGGAAAGATACTCTACATGCTGCGGAAACAGAACTCAGGCTTCAGAGCTGGGCAGATCAGGGTTTCAATCTCAGCTCCACCTCTCACTACCAATCTGACCATGGGCAATTTATTAACTTTCTGAGCCTCAGATGCCCAGCTACACTCCTAAGGAATTATCATAATACATGATAAGGACTGTGTTACAGGCTGACTCCTGATGGACAGAATTGTAGCCCCCCCCAAATTTGCTCACTGAAGCCCTAGCCCCCAATGTGACTGTATTTAGACACAGGCCTGTAAGGGGTAGTTAAGGATAAATGAGGTCATAAGGATTGGCCCTCGTCGATAGGACTGGCATCCTTACAGGAAGGGGAAGAGTCACCAGAGGTGCCCATGCACAGAGGAGAAACCGCGGGAGGACACAGGAGGAGGTGGTTATCTACAAGCCAAGCAGAGGCCTCTGTAGAAACCAACCAACCCTTATCTCTCATTTCCAGCCTCCAAAATGGTGAGAAAATACCTATTTATTGTTGAAGCCACCCCATTTGTGGCATTTTGTTAGGGCAGCCAGAACAGTCTAATACAACAAGGTGCTTAGACCAGAAATAAGCATATTATCAGATGCACAACAAATACAACATTTTTCTCTTTGAAACAAGTTTATAACCCCAGTGGCATGTTAGGTTATTTATCTAGGCCTGGAGACAGGTGTGCCAATCGTCCTACGCACTCACGATCAGTGATACACACTTGTAATACTTCCAGCCACAAACAAAGCAGTTGTCGTATTACATCAAACTCATGACTTACTATGCTCATTCTTCTGCCGGTCAGAGATACCAAGGGACAGTTGTGAGGCAGTAGCACTGCTGCAGACGTCAATTCCAACCATCCTAGTTCCTCCGTTTTGGTGCTCATCCTTGAATGTCCCTAATTTTTCATCAGGTATAGTTACTGCATCTCTGTAGGTACTTCTTTATAGATCATTACCCTTAATTTTTCCCCCTATTATCATCCTGATTTCAAGGAGTATCTCTTAGATCTCCTGTGTGATTTGGCAGGTTCAAATCTATGGTCACCCTCATTTGTGGAGTTTCTTTTTTCTGGAACTGCTCTGGGTTCTGTTCTTCCTCCTTAGGGTCAAAGCACCAGAGGTGCACTTGCTGGTGAAGTCACCGTAGGATTCTGGACAAGGGCAGAATGCTAATGTCTTGTTTTGCGTCCAGTGCCTTTCCTAAGAGACCCCTTCATTTAGGTTAAGTCAAAGCACAAAACTGGACTGGGCAGGGGCAGAGGAAACCGTAGGAGACAGGCTTCTGCCCACATCACCCTGGGGCCACATGCCCAGGCCGACCACACAGCTCGCAGCCCCTGCAATACCACCAGCCGGGAACTCAGAGCAGTGGAGTCAGGCAGAGCAGGACAGGCAGAACACAGGCCCTCCCAGACAAGTGGACCAAGTCCCCGAAAGCGTTGAGCCCTGCCCCAAGAGCACCACCTGCTCCGGGTTCTCCAGGAACCCAGGTCTCGTGGTCTCGGGGGCTTCCTGAGCCTTCCTCTGTATGTCTAGGGGAAGAATTAAGGGACTGATGTAATTCTTGCCTCCTGGGTGAAAGGTGCAGGTCACAGTTTTCAGAACTAGCACTTGGTATGTTTTTTATTGTTCCTTCCGCAGGGAAAGGACCCCAAGCTCATGCCCGGGGCCTGGCAGCACTCAGATGGCTCTGGTGCTGCTATAGAAAACAAAGACTCTTGAATCACAGGCTTGATCCCTGCCCCAGCTGCCCTTTCACTGATGTGATGGGAATGCAGATTCCAGGGTTCTCCTTTTTGCCTTTAGTCCTTTCCAACATTTTAATGTTAAAATGGATAAGAACGTAGCAACTTCAGCAAACAAATCTTGCTCTAACTTGTCCAAACTCGAGTAAACAGAATATATAATTTCACGCTTTGTTTCTCTTTCCTTTTGGAGGTTTGAAGGGAAGGCTCTCATGGATGTGGTGACTGAATGGCAGCAAAGAGCTTTTCAGCCAAATGTTCAAATCATAAAACTGTGTTAATTTTTTTTCTGCAACTAGGAGCAGTAAGAGAAATATGTAAAACTGAGTATCAACACCGTTTTCAGCTCAGAAAGAGGCTCCTGGCAATCAGAGCTGTTTTAAAATGGAAGAGGCTGCCTTGGGAGGCAATGAGCTGTCCATCACTAGAAGGGTTTCATGCAGAAACTGGGTAAGCTTGTTGCCAGGAAATGTTTTCTTCCAAAAGTTATTAAACATCTGTTATGTGTACACGCCTACGAATTAATGGGGATGCCTCACTGGGTGGGAGGCTGGGTTTGATGATCCCATGGGAGCCACGACATTTTAAGATTCTATAATTGTACTATTTTTATCATACCTCGGATCAAACTGTTTCCCACACAGAGGACAAGAACAGTCTTGCCACTTTGTAATGTTTGATGGTTAATAATACAGATCTTCCTCAACTTACAATGGGGTTATGTCCTGATAAACCAATCATAAGTTGAAAATATCATTTAAGTTGAAAATGCATTTAATACATCTAATCTCCTGACTACTGCAGCTTATGCTAGCCTACCTTAAACATGCTCTTAACACTCACATTAGCCTACGGTCGGGCAAAACCATCAAACACAAAGCCGATCTTATAATAAAGTGTTGAACTGCTCATGTAATTTTACGGAGTACCGCACTGAGCCCAGAATGGTTGTATGAAGACGGGATGACGGTCGGTGTGTTGCTCGCTTACCCTTGTGACCCCGTGGCTCACTGCCACTGCCCAGCATCACCAGGAAGCATCCCACTGAGTATCACTAGCCCAGGAAAAAACGGAAATTCAAAGTTCAAAGTACAGTTTCTACCAAATGCATATTGCTTTCACAAAATCATAAAGTCAAAAAAATCAATTAAGTTGAAGGATGGTAAGTTGGGCACCGTGTGCATAAGGTATGGTACCGTTTATTGCTTAAGAACTTAACTTTTGGGAGGCAGAGTGATCTGGGTTCAAGTGCTAGTTCTGCCACATATTGGCTCTGTGACTTTGGGCAAGTGAATTAATTATTCTGAACCTCAGTTTTTCCCAACTATAAACTGAGGGTGCTAAGTGAAACCACCTCGTAATGCTGTGAAGATTAAGCGTGATGACCGACATAAAGCACTTACCATAATGTTTAGAACCCAGTCAATGCTCAGTAAACATTAACACCAGGCTTTACTGGAGTTGTCATTCTCAGTCAAGGCCTACACTTGACCTTTAACTCTGTGATTCTGTTTGCAGGAAACTAGTCTCCTTAAATGCTACCAAAGAGGCCCTCAGACACTCACACTTTGAAATTAGTTGGTGTTCTGTGTCCTGAGTGTGTCATTTCTCTCTTCAAACAATTGGTTGCTTTCAACAAGAGCCACCCAATTCCATAATCTTGGTATTTATTTCATTCCCCCCCCAAACCTCACACAGATCAGTATATCCCTCTCCACCTGTATCCTCTCCCAGTTTACCACAGTGAGTGTCTCACAACTGGACAGCCACCACATACATACCTGGGACTACCAATACTCTGCCCACCATCAGTACAGGTCCTTACTGCCTCACGGTGAGCAACCAACTCCACCATCTATTCTTACAGCCAGCCTCCCAGGACCATTCATGACACCAAATGTCTTAGATCAGGTTCCCTAAAGCAGAGCCTGAGACAAGGATTCAGGGCCATGTGATTTGTTGACGGAGTGCTCTTCAGGAAAAATCTTGACAGGAGGGAATGAAATAGGATAGAGAAGGGCAAGGGCTGAGCATGAATGTAGTCTCAGAAAAGTCTAGCCTTGGCCTGATCCACAAAGGGATGATTCTGGAGTATAATCTGCACCAGAGTTTCTCTCCTCCACTGAGGCACCAGCCTTTTGTATCCCCGTATTAGTCAGTCAATGGCTGAAGGGCTGGACTGGGCAGATAACTCCCGGGTGAGGCAGCTCACATCGCTGGAGGCAATTCTCCAGAGTTTTTAGGGAAGGGCCAGAGCTGTGAGTACGTCTCAGCTAGAGCTCACAGCAGCTGAGGGATGAATGTGCCAGCTTGGTAAAGGGGATCTAGACAGGGCACAACAACACAAAACATACATACAGTCAACAAGTATTTGTTGGGCATTTATTGTAAGCCAGGCAGTCGGCAGAAGCAGGACTTCAGCAGTGCCCTGTAGCACACTCTCCCCCTCTAGCAAACAGCTCAAGCTAACCCTCTACTCAGTCTCGTCATCTTTCCTTCACAAACTACTACCCAGACCTTCCCACGAGGCAGGGCTACTCAGACCATGTACCTTTCTGCTCCTGTTTACAGTTCACTTTCGAATCCAATTGCAACTCAAACTGACACTATTCTACATGCAACTATCCTGTGGAGGAGGTCTGTCTCCACGGCAACTGGGAGCTGCTTGAACCCAGATTCTTAATTCAACCTGGCCCAGTTCCTTCCACGGGCATGGCTGCCCTCATTCTTGTGGTAAGAGAACAGACACCAGCCCACAGTTTGGCCTGACTTCTCTTTTCTATTCCCCTAAGGTCCCTTTCTCCTTCAGATGTGACTGACCAACAGTTTCTCCTGAACTCTCCTGATTTAACTCCTGTTTCTCCCAGCTACCCATGATGCGAGCAGAACCAAAACGATAGGCAGAATCCGTTTCACAGAGAAGCTGTAGACTGAATAAGGCTGCAGCAACACACACCATCTAGCCTCTGAACCCCAATTTTGCCCAAATATACATACCTGAAGTCAATTTCTTTTCAAAGGGTTTAACACTCAAGAGAGTACAATGACTGGAGCATTCTAGTGGCTGGGATAATCATTTCTAGAAAAGGTTCATTGCTGAGGTACCACAACAGGTATCATGCTGAAGAGTTTTTTCTTACATTGTGCTCTTCCCTGAATAGATAAGCTGTCAAACAAGACAGAAACTACAAATAAAGCTTATTTCTACTGTATTCACGAGGCTTTCCCAGGGTCAGTGTTGAGATTCAAATGAAGAGTACCATCTGAAGACTTTTCCTTCATCCCCCATATCCTAGGTTCACTCTCGTCTGGATTCCCAAGCGTGAAGATGCCAACAAAAGCACTTTTCAGTGGGAAAAAGCAAATGAGTATTTATTGTGGATTCTCCAGGGTTCCTAAGTTCTAACTGACAGAGTTCAGTGCATCTGTAGGGTTGAGGGTTAAGCTGGAGAAAATGCTTACCATTGTTATCCTATTCATTGCAGGAGTAGGGTTTCTCTCCAGGGAGGCTTCTCTAAAACTGAGTAGGAGCTGTTCCTCAATGGAAACATCTATACACTCAAGGTGTTTATGGGATCTGTCCTCTCATGACTCCTCAAATGTTTAAAGAGGCTACAACTCCAACTGAAACTCATGCCACATTCTTTACACTGAAAGGGTTTCTCACCAGTGTGGATTCTCTGATGTTGACTAAGATGTGACTTCAGAGTGAAGCCTCTGCCACATTCATGACACTGATGGGACTTCACGTTGGAATAGGCTTTCTGATGCTGTTTAACGTGGGAACACTGGCCAACATTGTCTCTACAGGTGTCACACTTATGAGTCTTCTCTGCTGCATGAGTTCTGTAATGCTGAGTAAGGTCAGAACTGAAACTAAAGGCCTTGCCACATGCATCACACTTATAAGGCTGCTCTTGCAGCTCAATCTTCTTATCTCCAATCACTGTTAAGTTCCAACTATATGCTTCCTCACAAAGGCCATTTCTGTCATTTTTCTGACCCATGTGGAGCACCTGGTGCTCAATTAGGCTGACATACTGAAAAAAGATTTCTCCACACTCATGACACTGATGGGATTTCTCTCTCGAGTGGAGTCTCAGATGCCCAGCAAGGTGGGACCGCCTCCCAAAGCCTTTCCCACACTCATTACACTTGAAGGGCCTCTCTCCACTGTGCACACTCTGGTGCTGAACCAGATGGGACCTGACTCTAAACGCTTTCCCACATAAATGACAGGTATAGGGTTTCTCACCGGTGTGGACTCGCTGGTGCTGAGTTAGGTGAACACGCTGATTGTAGCTTTTCCCACACTCCTCACACCTAAATGGCTTCTCCCCAGTGTGTATTCGCTGATGTTGAATGAGATGTGCGCTCTGAATAAAGCTTTTGCCACACTCATTACATTTATGTGGTCTCTCTCCTGGGGAGGACTTTTTGTGGACATAGGTGACTTCGTTAAAACTGATCCTCTTGGAAGACGGCTGTCCGAGTATCTCTTTCATGGGGACTCCCTGCTTCCTGTCCAACGCGCCTTGGTGTCGAGGGCCTTCTCCAAAATCCTGGACTTGAGGAACATTTCTCTGGATTCTTCCTGATAGTTCCACGTCTGCTTCTGAAAACTCTGGAATTTTCTTCTTAACATTCAACTTCGTATTCTTATTTCTTTTGTCACTGCCTGAAAAAGTAAAGAGGGGATGCAGATGTCATCGGTTCTTTAACAGAATTATAATAAACTGTCAGGAAAAAGAAGATAATCAGATGAAACGCTGACATAACAGTGCTCAAGTAACAAAGGCAGACACTTGTATGCACTCGATGCCGACAAGACTGAAGAGGACCTTCTGGCATTAGGCCAATGAGAAGCACCAGACGAAAAGGCTTCCTTAGAAGGGAGGTGAGGAGGACTGAGGGTGGGCAGTCATAGGGCTAGTACAACACTTTATTTCAAAAGGAGGAGAGGAACTCTGCTACGTAAGGGAGGTGGGAAATGTGGGTGGGACCACTACCCCAACATGAGTTAAGCAGCCAGGAGGAGCTAAGAGGAGACAAAGTACACATAGCTGGATGGTGAGAACAGACAAAAAGCGAGAGGATAGGAAGTAAAGGACTATGAAGAGGATATGGAGTCAGAAGGCTACCTGATTAAGAGCCCGGAAAAAAGAGAAGCGAGACACTGAAAGATATTGTCAAGAGGGTAGGTGATGGATCAATCTCTGCTCTCTTTGCCCTTAGTATCCAACCTTTAATATCTGCCACTCCAACAGACCATCAGCCCAGGTGGGCAGAATTGTATGTGTTCTGTTTATGGCCAGATCCCAAGAACCCAGCACCAGAGGCTCCCAATCAATACGGCTGGAGGGCAGACAAAGTATCCTTTGGTCAACAAAAATGGGGGGTGGTGAGTAAGTATTAACCAGGGAACCAGTCATAAAAACAACTGCAGGGAAGATAGAAAAGACATACTTTAAAGCAACTGCTTTCTAGAGTTGGTTTCTGATAGATGGACTTCTCCTGTGAAGCCACCACAAAGCAGAAATGGAGGAGACCGGCTGAGGAATACAGCTCAGTTCAAACCAGAATTTCAAGGATGCTGTGCACTTCATAAATGTCTATTCTGTGATGGAAGAGGGGACAGTGGGCTTTGACTGTTGGAGCAAGTGACACGTGGCTGGGCTTGGGCACATCAAAGGCATGATTAAAAATAAACATTTTGACCAGTCCTAAAGTTATCTGAAGAATATCAACAAGAGCCTTTAAGTTCACAGCACAGTTTATGGTGATCACATTGTTGTGTAAGCTTAACATCACTTGAACAGAAAAATAAACAGGAAAACTGCTCAACCTTACTTACAACCAAATTAATGAAAACGGATAGAACAAAGGATTCTCTTCTCTTTACTTGATTTGTTAAAAATTCTGTGACAACCCTGGAAGAAATTTAGTAAAGCTGATGCTCTCACAGGTGGTATGAGTGTTTTAAAAAGCCAGGTGGCAATATGTAGCAAAAGCCATAAAAATGTCTTTGGCCGGTCACCTGCTGATCCCATTTCTGGGGCATCTACTATAAGGAAGTGACCCTAAATATAAAAAAGAGACACAGGCACGGTTATCAGAACCAAAGAGAAAAATGGTAAGTTCAACTGAGGAACAGCTGAGTAAATTCTGATGTCTCCACACAATGAGAGGCTATAAAAAATAACAAGTAGCAGGGCCAAGAAACACTGGGAATGTGTAGGTCTAATACTGACCTGTACCCTATGAGCACACTTATATAAAAACAGGCTTATGGAAAAAAAGATGGAAAGACACTGAACAATAATAATAGTTCTATTAGTTAGAGTGGTGAGATTATGGGTTATTTTTTTCTCCCACTCTCTTTCTTCCAAACTTCTTATACTATTACTGTTTTATCACTTTAAAATAAAATCAGTGAAACTGCTGAATTGGGAAGAGGCAAAGAAGCATTTAAGAGCGCCAGAATCCCCACTACAAGAGAAAAGCAACAGACAATGTTAAAAATTGGTGAGTCAAGCAACAGCAGTATTATTTTAAAATATGGAATTACCCAAAGAAACAGATAAGAAGGCTGCAAGCAGGCACCTCTGGGGAAAGGGAAGTTGTGGGATGGTGGAGAGGGCATGGGGTTTTGCGTGCTCATTTGACAATTAAAGTACAAATAATAAAACAGACGAATCTTTGCCCCTTTCTACTGCTCCCAGCCCATCTATCTGTCTGTGCTTCTAAGCTAGTAAAACATTTTTGTATCCATTTATTCTCCAAATACAAACCCCTGACACGTACATCTTTGGGATTTCTCTCGGAAGTGGCGCTTCAGGTGCTCGATCAGATGGGAGTGCCGCCCGAAGCTCTTCCCACACTCGGTACACCCGTAGGGCCTCTCCCCGCTGTGCACGCTGTGGTGCTGGACCAGGTGGGAGCTCACGCGGAAGGCCTTCCCACACACCTGACACTTATAGGGCTTCTCGCCGGTGTGCACTCGCTGGTGCTGAGTAAGGTGCACGCGCTGGTTATAGCTTTTCCCACACTCGCCACACTTAAATGGTTTTTCTCCAGTGTGGATTCGTCGGTGCTGAATGAAGTTTGAGGCTTGAAGGAAAAATTTACCACAATCATTGCATTTGTGACCTCTCTCGCCATTTGTGTTCTGCTTCCGGTTCACGTCTCTGACGGCACCAGGGTCTCTTTTCAGGGCAGGGCTCTGTCTTGACTTCCCCACAGAGGGGTTTACCTGCCACCTTTCTGCCATGCTGTGGAGGTCACCACCTTCTCCAAACTCTTGACTCTGGGGAATATTTCTTTCAGCGCTTCCTGATGTGATCCAGTGGGGTTCGGCTTCATTGGAAATTTGCTTTACTATGAGGTCCGTATTGTCATCCCTGGCCTCATAATCTGAAATAATAGGAAGAAAATGAGCTAGTCCCTGCATTAGAGGAGAGATAGTAACAGGGGTATAAAGTAATTAAACCAGCATGTGATAGGAATGCACAACTTTGTAAAGTCATTTGCAAAAATACAGGGATGGGATAAAGACTTTTAAAGCAGGAAGTTGGGAGAGGTTAGGGAAGGAAAAGCTGGCAAGAATGGCTCAAAGGGATGAAACTGGGAGGGCAGTTGCTCCCCTTAATGAAGGGGATATCCTTTTGGTATGGTACTTACACACAGTAATTGTGAATACCTGAGCAATATTAAAGTCTTAATAAAATTTGATATTTGGTTATGCAGCTAACCCAGACTTCACCTTCCTCTTACTGTTTATTCATAGCTTGGAGAAGACAGATGATCTTTCTAGCTTTTTCAATCCCCAAAGAGTCTCAGTTAGGTAAGAGTTGGTCTAATGAGAAAAGAGCATTCTTTCTATACCCAGAGAAAAACCTACTACTGTCGAGAGCTAGTTTTACACTCAATAGTCGCCGATGAATATAGATGTTTAGGAGACTGAAATTGGTTCCCTCTGTAACGGAAACAGCAACACATATTTTACGCCTAACACTGACATTTAATATGGTTTGCAGAGACGTCTTCAGTAGTTAATAAAAAACAGGCAATGCATTACCCAGCAGCTAGGTACAGCACTGAGCAAGGAGCACAGTTCTCTGTCAAACATACAAGGAGACCAGGAGGATCAACAGAGCTTGTCATGTCCGTGGAGAAGGGACAGGAACAGAGGGAAAAGGCAAATCTGTAAGCCAGCTAGCATAACACCTTGTACAAGTGCCTTCTCTGGAAAAGAACAGTTGTTAAGAGCCCCAAAGAGGTGCACTGGGCTGATCTGATTATTTTCAAATTCACCCCCAGAAAAAGAAAGCCATGGGCTTGTTTGACTTGTTAAATGGGAGGGAATTCTAACAAGAACAAAACATGCGAGCATAAGGAGATGTGAATGAAAGAGAAAAACATCGCTGGGGCCTGTCTGGTATTCTATGTTTCTAAGGTTGGTCCCTTTTCCCATTCATTTTTGTCTGTGGCCACATCACAATGCCTCCACCATGATCTCCAAGGTATATCACTGTATTTAAAAGTAGATCAGTGTGTACGGTGTGCTATCGTTTTTGCGCAGACTTGTAAATACAGAGATACGGTCAAGAAACTGGTAACAGTCATGCTCCTGTGAAGGAAACTAGAAGACTGAAGACTGCAGAAGGGGACT
The DNA here is from genome assembly GCA_029783875.1 of Phataginus tricuspis. Classification (NCBI taxonomy): domain Eukaryota; kingdom Metazoa; phylum Chordata; class Mammalia; order Pholidota; family Manidae; genus Phataginus; species Phataginus tricuspis. The sequence continues at coordinate 5,830,225 of JAQQAC010015366.1, forward strand.
CGCTTTTCACTTTATACCCATTTACACTATTTGAACACTTCTTACTATATGTATGGATGACCCTTCTAAAACCAAACTTCTACTCCACACCTACTCACTCGGACAGGCGACTTTGTCTCAGATTTCAGGGAAAGTCAAAACTACTATCCAGTCGAGAAGTCCTTGAACATCCTACAACCACAGCCGCAAACCTGCTGCAGCCTTCGGCCTCCATCCCCTCCCGCCTCACGATGGCAGAGCCATCTCCCTTCCTATCCCAAGTCAATCCTTCCTCCTGGACCCTGGAGCTCATTACACCATCCTACTTTCCAGGGACCTCCCTCCATCAACCATCTGTTCTTTCTTGTTCCAACATTTAAAACGCCCTCTCTGCTAGTTCCAGCAGCATATAAGTATGCTTAAAACTTCTTCCACTAAAAGAGAGAACGTACAAGACTCATCATACCTAAACCATGTGCTCTTTCAGTGGTCAGCCCTCCATCTCTTCCCCTTCCCAGACAATATTCCTGAATGTTTACTTACAAAAGCTTCCTCCTATTCCTCCCCTTTGCAATCTTCAAAGAAACTGTCTCTATTTCCCCAACATCCCAGCTACTCCACTGAAATGGTGGTCTCCAATGTTCATTTATGTATTTTTTAAAGTGTATGGATACTTTAAAAATCTTGACCTTCTCGAGTGATGCTGTTAGAAATAGACTCAAATCAGACAAGCGAGAAATTAATTTCAAATTAATTTAAAAGGATGAGAATGAAAAAATGAGCATTAAACAAGATAATGTTTATACTATGAAAATAATTCCTTGAGCTGAAAGACCCACTAAGATCCCAGTGGACAAACAAGCAGAGGGCATGTATAAATAAATCAAAGAAAAGGAAATATAAATCTATATCAATAGTAATAAAAGAAATGGAAAAGTTTAAAGAGCGGGAGTCAATTTTACTTTTTAAATAAAAGCCTGTGTGTGAACTAAAACCCTTAGATAAATAAACTGCCTTTCAAAGTATATACTTAGATAAGTATATAATGCTTTTCAAAAGGAATTTGGCATTATATATGTATAGCCTATAAACTCTATTAGCATGCTTGATAGACAGTGGTTCTTCTAAAAGAATCCATTCAAAAGAAACTAAAAAAAAGACAAGCTTCAAAATGTTTCCAACAGTGCTGAGATTTTTATAATTGCTCCAAGCAACACAACCAAATATTAGTTTCCATGATCATAACCTTAGTTAGAAGTAGGTTCAGAATCTCACTTGGGGCACAAAATTCAAGGAAGGATATGGTATGTAAAATGTAGATGCCAAGGGGAACATAAAATAGGTATGATCTGAGAACAGTAATGAACAACTGGCCACGCATCAGAAGAGGGGAAACAACGCATGCTATGGAGATGTCGTAGTGACGAGGACGATAAGCACTTATTCAGCTATGTCTGAGGAAGTTTTACAAATGAGAATTATTCAGTTAACAGGTATTCGAAGAAGGCATACTAACTACTACGAACTTGCTAGAATCCAAACCCATTAGTTTTAAGCTCCTTTATTTTAAAGAGTTAACATTTGCTGGATTGTAAATACTGCCCCCCCAAAATTATCAGTCTTCAATCATCCCCTTATTATGAAGGAAATAATCAGAACAAGCTGAATTAGGGGGGGGGAGAAGAAAAAACAGTAAGTCACAGCAATTAAAATATGTGCTTTTTACAGGATGTGCTAGAAATATTCTTTATAAAATAATGAAACTGATGTGCTAATCCATGCAGACAAAACAATTCTTACCCACAGAGGTAATACTCCCATAATTCTCCTTTCTGTCATCCCTATAGAGGGCCTTCTGGGGCTGGTCCAAATGTCCCCATTCCTCCAGGATGAAGGATACAGCCACATCAGCCACATCTTCAATTTTCACCAACTTCTGAAATGAGATCTCCACTAAATTCCCACTCCTTGTGTTCAAATTTGGAGGGGAAGAACTGAAAGCATGAGGGAAACATATAGTGGGAGGGACTCTGCCTCAAAGAGGACAGGGGAATACTGGGTAGACCCCAAGACATGTTCAGATGCAACCCAAGATGGGCCCAGTCTTCGCTTAAAGAGACAGACCTCCTGATAAAGACTCAGGATCAAGGTGGTTACTTGTCCCAGAACAACAGGGGTCCTCCTGTGGGCACAGGGATGCTGGCTCACCTGGGACCCAGCTGAGAGAAGTGAGGCTGTCAGCTCCTGGCTATCCTTCAGGGGAGGAGAAGGAACTTGGAGAGCAGGGAGGGCTGAGGGGGAGAGAGAGAGGCATCAGTGCCCAGTTTCCACTTCCATCATGTTCTGCTTTTGCTCGATAATCCAAAATGGTGCCCTGCTGCCTCGAGGCCAGATTCTAATGCTTGGCTCCCAAGACCTTCTACCTTCTGGCCTCCCCCACACCTACCCTATACTCACCCTTCCCCCACAACGAGACTCCTTACTTTGGTCAAGCTAATCCCTGCTGCCAACCTCAGACTGTGCCATTCCCCTGTACAGCTTGCACTCTGCTCTGCCACGAACAAGTCTAGTCATCTCAGAGAACCACCGAAGTCCCCCAACTTCCATGAGGCTGAGTCAGCACTTCCCAAAGCCGGGCTTTTCAAGCTTTAATGTACAACCACCTCTGCTTGGTAGAGGGCAGATCAGGCTTAGCAGTCCGGGGATGGCCCCCATATTTTGCATTTCTAAGAAGCTCTGAGGTGATGCTCTTCCCTGGACCACACTTTGATTAGCAAGGCCTTAGTCCACATTCTCTCCCTTCAAGAGGTCACTATGGTTGGTTTATAGTCAGCCAATGAGTATATATTAAGTGCACTCTGCGTGTTGTGATAGGCAGATAAAACAATGCTAGCTTTCCAAAACTTCACTATCTAATGGCAGGGGCAGCCATGTAAGCCTTACTTCCTTCCAGCTCAGGATAAGAGTACTATACTTGAGCTTTCCCAAGTTCCCGTGGGAACACAGAGGCAGGGGCACCTACAGAGTGGGGAGTGGGGGCGGGAGCAGCAGGAAAGCCTTTCCTAGGAGGTAGCTCTGGGATGTAGGAGTGGGGTGGGGCAGGAATGAGGGTGCTTCAAAGCAGAGTGAGTTACATGTGCAATGCTCAGAGGGTCTGATTTCTAGATGCTGGTGACCATCTAACCCTCTGCTGCAACCTCTGCTGTTCTTTGTCCAAGATTCATGGTGCATCTGGATCCCACTGTCTGTGTGTGCCCAGACCTGGTACTAACCTTTAACCCAAAGGAGTAGACCTGGCTATAGTTTCCCCAGTCCTAGAGATGTTACATGCATATGCAGCTTGTTTGCATCCAAGGACTAGGAAATACTGAGCAATAACGCAAAAAGGAGAAAATGGTTGGATATGAAAGCCAAAAGCAGAAGACGGATGTGAAACCAGGAGTATAACTAAGAGTCAAGGGCTTGAAGAAAGGTGTGAATGTAGTCTATACTCAAACACTAATTACAGTATAGACTATACTCCAATTATGATTATAGCGTAATTCTAATAATCACATTCCAAATAATTCCACTTATTTTTTGAGGTGCCCATGAAACCCATTGTTTTTTTAGGCTTTAAGTAAATGACTTTGCCCCTCTCAAGCTCAAATTAGTCCCTTAAGACAGAAAACCAGCCCTCAGTGCTACCAAAGGCTGGAGAAAAGCAGTGTGTTAAACAAAAACAAAACCAAGACAAAACAAAAACAAAAACCCAGTCATTCTGTTGGAATGAAGAAACTGGCTGGGGTCTAGCTAACAGGCCAGAAGAGAAGCAGTGCCAGGAACCCATGAACAGAGGAGCTTGCTCATGGGAGACTCTGCAAGTCAGAGGGAAGAAAAGGGTGACTTAAGGACAGGATTCTGTACTTGGAGAGCCTGAAGGTAATAAAGCAAAGTCAAGAGGGCCCAGAATGGGGTAAAAGTGTAGATTTAGAGTGGGCTGCTTGGGTCAAAATCTCAGCTCTTTCACCAAACAGCTTCATGACCTTGAACAAATCACTTCCCCTTTCAAGGCCTCAGCTTAGAAGATGAGGATAACTACAATACCTCTTTCATTGGGTTACATTAACGAACATTAACCCTCAGTATTCCAACTAAGTCTATTGGACACAATTTTACGCTTTAGTTTTTTGGAGTTTTTTTAAACAGTTTTAACTATTTCTAAAGACTGGAATTACATGATCTTTATTTCTTTTATTACATATTTTTATTCTTTCTTCTACAGATCTTCTGCAGAACAAAAAGAAAATTTATTTTAGTATTGTTAAGAAATAGACCAAAACTCACTCTATCTTGTAATTTCTACATGGATCCATTGGAACCTTGTACAAATCTAGGATACATTTTGGGATCTGAGTGATCTTATTTTTCCTAGATCATAAACATTGTTTCTATTTTACTACCCTCAGAATTATTTCATTTTTACTAATCACTAGTCATTCATTACTCCCAACGGTAACAAAAAAGACTAAAATAGTAAGAAAATGGGAAAATGAAGGAAATATTTAGGACCATACAGCCATGAAATAAACCATTATTCTTTACTATTCTCAAGATATTGAGTGCATTGCCCAGAGTTCTGCTTCATCTTCAAGAGGAAATAAGACTGTAGACTTCTACTTTTAGCTTTCACTGAGCACAGTTGAGAATTTGGAATTTTTCATTTTCCACCCTTATCGACAGAGATGAAAATCTGCAGTGGAAGATGTTTTGCTATTCTTAGGTGAACAAGGAGACGACATAGAGACACAGAGAGCAGTGAGCTCTAAGGAAAACGAAGAAACTGAAAGGGTAAGGGAGATTTTAGGATGAGTCTACACAGGGGACTGTCCCAGATGAACTTTCTCAAACAAAGCAGTGATGTTTTTCTCATTTCGAAAAGGAAATATGACATTCTCATCCATTGAGTCATCCCACAGGGAGGAATTTATCACACAGTGTTCTGCAACATGATTCCGGGCCATTCCAACTGGCTCATTTTGCTAAAGGGACAATACAGTGTAACAGTTTTCTTTCATTTTTTTATGATGTTTGTATTATCAAAATGTGCTTGATACTAAGAGGTTTAATTCTTATTAAATTTTCTTTAAAAGTTGTTTTTCATTAACCTTTGGTGTTTCTGTAAATTACTCATAAAAATGACTTAAAAATCCTTGAGTCAAAAAAGTATACACTGGCCCCAGCTGGTGAACAGTGAAGACTACTTTCCCCAGTACCCTGAGGGCTCACTGAGTTCACACAGGTGAAGCGCTCTGAACCATTCCTGACCTCTCATAAACACTTTCATGACCACAGTGAAAGGAAAGCCAGGGCAGAGCCTGGGCGTGTCAAGTGAAAGACCTGAGCACTAAGGGGGACTCCAGGGGAAAGCCTGGGGCCAAACAGGAAATATGGGCTTGCAATTCCTTATCCGGGATTCTGAACTGCCAAAGGCCTATTTTCATTAAGTTACCTGCGCTAATCTGACAGCAAAACCTGACCAGAACTGAGGAGAAGCTATTTAAAGTTTTTATTCCACCCACTTACTGTAAATATGTATACATTGCATTGCTGCGATATTAAGATGTGCAATTTTGGGGTACCACCTCAAATCCTGTTGGTAGTGTAACATACAGTATGTAAGTCACATTTCCTTAATAAATCTGAAAAATCCTCAATTCTAAAATCTATTTGATAGCAAAACTTTCTGATTAGGGATTGCAGACTTGTGGACCTATGTCATCATAAATAAGATACTCAGATGTTCATTTTTCTTCCTTGATATATCTAACACAGGTTAATAAGAAGGAGAGAACAAATCCTCTAGTCATTAAGGACTGGAGAGCTTTTTCACATAAGCACTAAGACAGTAAAATCTATGAGGAAGAGTTGGAGAACTACTGCAGAACAATTACGACGCTTGTGTAAAAGACTCCTGTAGATATTCTGACAGCACCTATACTTAGATTTGTCATCATCTGCAGTAGTTCCAGCCACCCTACAGCTGACCGCTCTGGGGACTCATTTCTGGGTGCCCAACCCTTCCCAAACTCCAGATCCTGCTGACTTCACAGAGGCTGCCCAGCCAAGGTCTCGCTCTCACAGACACCACTATCCCACAAGCCACATCTGTTCCACTGAGTCACAGATCCTCACCATTTTCCTCGAAAAGATGTGGCTTCTGTGGCTCTTGTCCAGGCTGGGGGTCCACAGGCAGGAGCTGGTGACCGAAGGACTCTTGCACAGTTCCAGGTGGCACCACCTTCTGAGGAAGCACTTCAGGACACACCACGATCTAACAACCACAATCACACCAATCAGCACATTACAGAGAGGGCAACGGAAGAATCCAGTAACTTCACGTTTTCTTTCATTCATTCCTTTGCCAAATATTTAATGTGTGTCTACAGTGATCCAGGTCCTGATTGTACAGTAGCTTAATAAACAGGGCATACATCTAGCTGGACTACGTCCATTAAACTTATCAACACACAAGTACATAATTACAAACTGCGATACATGTTAGGAGGAGAAAGTGGCGTCATGAAACAGAACACATGAGACCTACTTTAGACTGGGTGGCCGAGGAGGGCTTTTCCGAGGAACGGTCACTTAAGTGAACAGCTAAAGGATGAAGGAAGCCAGCCAGGAGAAAAGTGAGAAGTGTCTTGGGTACAGAGAACAACGTAAGCAAAGACCCTCAGGCAGAAAGCAGGTGTTTGGTAGTTAAGGAACCGTAAGCAAGCCAGTGTGGGTCCCGTTTAGTAAAGGGGGACAGAGGTCAGAAGGGAGGTTGAAAAGGTCCAGAGTCAGGAAGCCACACTTGGTTCTCTAGCATACCAGGTTCAGGTAGGAGACACCAACACCAAGAACAGAGCTAGCTCATGTCTGGCACGCTACAGTCCTCCATCTTTCTGTCCTTGCCTCTTGCTCAAACCTTAGCGTACACAGAATCATCCTGCCACAGCCAGTCTCTAGAACCTGCCTTTTCTGGAAGGAAGCAGCTCAGCGGCCTCCTAGCAGGCAGTAAGATCCCGCATAGAGGGAGAGATGCCAGTCCCCTGCCTCCTCATGTTTCAAAGCACTTTAAATTTTAACCTTCCCAGTACTGGCGAATGCGGTACAGGAATTACTTCAAGAGGGAGCTGCAAAACAGTCACGGCAAACATCACTCTGCATAGAAGTTTGTGGGTCCCTGTGGATCTACTCAGACCAAGCGTTAAGATGATGGGGAGCATGTGAAGGGCACCTGGACACCAAAGAAGCAAAGCTGCCCTTGAGGTCCTGAGACTAGGGCAGAGAAACCAAGAAGAGGGCATAGGATAAAGCCTGGGAAAAGGCTCACTGGAGACAGGAACTCCCTGGAGATAAAATAAGGAACAAGGTCGGGGATACAGAGGGCAGAGAGAAAGGCAAACAGGCTGAGCTATGGAGCCCTTGGGAAAACCCCCTCAATGGGGCTTCAAGTCCCTAACTACCACTATGAAGTGATTTTTCTGTGTCCCTTCCAAAGATGGGCTGCATGTCACAAAAAGAAAGGTAAATATGTATTACCTGCTGTAAACCCCCTTTTTTACAAATGTTTTTTGTTTTAAAGTCTGCTTTTAAATGTTTATTACTATAAAAAATAAAAAGTCTGCCCATTAATGTCCCACATTAGGTTTAAAAAAGGAATGACTAGATGTCACCCTGAAACTTTGTTTTCTGTCCTGACAGAAACAATACAGGCCCAAACATTCCCCTCTGCAGGATGATCGTTCTGTCCAGCTCCAGGGTCTGGCCACCAGTCGGTAGAAATTCCCTCTGCTGCCCACTTGCCTCACAGAGGCAGTTAAACCAGATGAAGAGCCAAAGGAAGTTCTGGAATGTTGAAGAACCCCTGACCCACAGGTGAAGAATTATGAGACTGGTGTCACACACTGAGGTCCAAGGGCTCTAAAGAACAAAGGAAATTCTCTGACTAGCTTCAAACTCTGGTAGACCTAAGGTTCTGTGATTTTTGTTTCTTTGTTGTAAGAAAAAAATTAAAGTTTAAGAAGACTGTGAGCCTAGCAACAAGAAGAGTTAGTAAAAAAAGGACAAGAAGACATAACCTAAAGATATCGATTTGCCATAATGTATGATTTAATGCAATACCAACAGAATTTTTGGAGTTGTGGAAATTAATAAGTAATTCCACAGTTCATAAGGAAAAAAAGAAAATATTGAAAAGGAATTTGGAATTTGGACGGTGGAAAGGTAGCCCTATCAAAAGTGAAAACACTTTACAGAGCTCAAATAATTAAATACTGTACGCATAAACAGTAAGACCAACAAAATAGAATAAAAGGATCAAATATGTGCAGAAATTTGGTATATAATAAAGGGAGCATTTTAATTGGAGATGGAAAAAAGGAATATACAAGTTGCTGGGGCAACTGGGTAGACTTACGGAAATAAGTAAAGTTGTAACCATACCAAACACTCTACACCAAGTGGATCAATCATTTAAAAGTGTAATTTAAAATATTTATTATTTTAAAAAAGGATAAACTATGAGAAAAGTTTCTTATAATACTATAGTGGAGAAGGCCCTTCTGAGTATGGCACAAAACCCAGAAACCATGAATTAGAAGATTTAAACTGATTACATTAAAACAAAAAAAACCTGCAAAGCAAAAAAACAAAGACAAACAACAAAGTGAAAAAATAACAGATACGGTGCTTATCTTTTCTAACAGGTAAAGAATATAAACAGATAATTCACAAAGAGTATATAACACATAGCCCTTTAAAATATGTACTGTAGTCAATCAAACTCACTCATAATGAGAGAAATGCATATTGCAACTACACAGAAATAGAGTAGTGTAATTCATCTTTCCAACCAGCATAATACCAAATACTAAATAATACCGAATTATGGGATCAGGCTATGGGCAAAAAAGTTCTCTCATACGTTGCCGCTGGGAATATAAACTGGTATAACCTCTATGGATGGCCATCTGTGAACAGCTGTCAAAATTACAAATGCATATGGCCTCTGGGCCAACGATTTGACTTCTAAGCATTCATTCTACAATTAATGCTGTATGGGAAGGATATTCATTGCAGCAGTTTGTTATAGTAAAATTCAGAAACAATCTAAAGAAACAAGGTAAAGGGCCTTCAATAAGAGTGAAATTCTGGGATGTCCAAACAATGGAACACAAAGCAGTTTGAAAGAGTGAGGTGGCTCTACTTGCAGACACAGAACAAACCTAGATACAGGAAAAAAAGTAAGAGGAGATGTGCCCAGTGGTTTAAAACCATCTGTTTTCTTAAAGCATGTCATAGGCACATATTCGCACACATACAGAATGCAGTGTATCTCTGAGAATATACAAATACTATGTACTGGCGGTTGTCTCTGGTGAGGAGCACTAGGCAGCCTGAGGATAAGGGGTGAAAAAGGTAACTTACTTTTCATTACAACCTTATATGCCTTTGGAATTTTGTATCATGTCATTCAAAAAATGAACACAGTAATATAAAAAATAAATAAAATCGTAGACTGTCTTCTCCAAGTTAACACACTGGATACTGCTTCTCTTTGCTGGAGTGGCAGGAAATCTCCACAGTGTACCTAATCCCAGGAGAACAAAAGAATAGGAATGAAGGACCAAAGTGCTACGGATATCTCACCCTGCTCAGCAGCTCCTTAACTCTCTTCCTCTCCTTCCTCACTGCTCTACGTCTCCTCTTCCACTCACCTGCTGTCTGCGTTCTTCTAGCTCCCTCTGTATATTTTCTACCACAGCCACAGCCTCTTCTCCGCTTTCCGGGTGATGTTCCCTCACCCAGGTCTGGAACTCTTCCGGCAAGATGTTCAGGAACTGCTCCAGCACCAGCAGCTCCAGGATCTGCTCCTTGGTGTGCAGCTCGGGCCTCAGCCACTCACAGCAGAGCACCCGGAGGTGGCTGAGTGCCTCCCGAGGGCCTGCTGCCTCACGGTACTGGAAGTCCCTGAAGCGCTGGTAAAAAGTCTCAAACACTGGCGGATTGTACTCCTGCATCCAGGTGCAGTCTTCTTCTTCCACCTTCACTATTAAAAGGTCTTCTTGCTCTTGTGAAGTGTCAGCCGGAGGGTCTAAGTCTATAACTTCCCCAAATTCTGTCATTATCATTCCAACTTGGACGGCTGTTCTCCAAGTTAGCCGAGTTACACTGATCAAATTTGGTTTCTGTTCTTTAATATCTTCTTAAGGACACTTTCATTAGTGGCAACCTACTGATATAATGGACATCGTTATTAGCAAAGAGATGACAAAGAGGCCACCTATACTAAACATGACCACTCAACAGAGATATTTACTTAAAAATATGGATTACAAGACAATTGTCCCCCCACCCATAAAATGATTACCAGTAGATATTTCCAACATTTAAAAAATACAAAGGAGAGCAATAAAAATCTGTTATCAGGCCTAAACAAACAGAATTTTAGTGAACACTAAATTTCATTTAAGTAATAGGACAAGACTTACTAACTAGTCCAGGCGCAGCCGCTCCTTCTCTCTACCTTAAGTCAAACTTTAGTCAGAACACGGGGCAAAAACATTACGACGCTCAAAACTGGTCCTGTCTTTCAAGCCACAAGAGCTTGACAGACTGACAGGAGATTTCATGGGACCCGAAGAGAAGCAGGGTTGTTAAGTACAGAGAAGGACCTGGATTCCTCCGAATCGCCCGGGACCCCGTAGACACGGACCGGGCCGGTCAAGGCTAGGGATAGGACCCCCATTTGGACACAAAGCCCATTCCCTTTCTGCAGGCCCCAGTCCCGGGGAGCTCTCCTAGAAGACTCATCTTCCGCAGCCGAGGATCAGAAGATGGGTTTCTTCTTACTGACAGAAAAAAACGAAGCCGACACTTCGCAACACTCCTCGCCGGAAATAAGCAAGTCCGAGCATTCCCTGCCCAACAGGGTTGAGCCATAAATCCCGCCCCCGAGAGCACTTCCGAGTCCTCTCTAGGAATCCCGGAGGACCTCGCCTCCCAGCGGGCGCGTGCTGTCTGCCCCAGGCCCCGCCCCTGAGGGCTGTGAGCCAATCGGGGGGAGATGGGGCACCGGCCCAGGACCACCTGCCGCAAGCCGGGCGTTTCCACCCACCGAGCCCCAGATACTGCGTCAAAAAACGGAGCCGGCCTCTTCCCCACCCGACCCCAAAGCCATTTAAACAGCCGGGCTTCTCCCCTTCCCTTGGAGTGGGGAGGGGGCGGGACCTTAGGTGTCCCGAGTGGTTGCTAAGACAACAGTTACTAGTGTCTGATTGGCCGTGGAACTTGAGCTCCCCCACCCCCAACTTCTGCGCCCCAAGTTGAAGTAGGTCGGTACCTTTGCGAGCCCGCAACTCTCCTGTCTCTAATTTTGGACCTTTTGGTTTCTTCACCTGAATCCTCGCCACTCCCCACACTCCGTCTCCAGACACACCCACTTCTTCGCCACTGCGGTCGCTCTTGGGACGAAATCTCAGACGTCAAACCCGCTAGTCGCGTGAGCCAGTGGCTCTCGGGACTACATCTCCCAGGAAGCGCCGCGCGGGCCACGCCCTCAACCATTAAGGGCGGTGGCTCTCTTTGCAGCCTCGCTCTCGCAGGCCTATCAGAATGCGGGAGGGTAGGGAGGCGGATCCTTGGGCACCCCGCTTGGGAGGCCGGGAGTGGAGGAGTGGATTTCCCCCGGCAAGGAAGAATGGGGCCGAAGACTTGCATCCCTGGGAAGACCAGGGAATTAATTGTCTGTGCAGGGCAACTCTAGCCAAGGGGATGCCATCCTTAATAATTTATTTTTTGTATTTGTTTGCAAAGCTGTTGGACAGGCAGGACAAGAGTTACGGTCGCCTCTCTTACACGTCGCGAAAATGAGGCTCACCAACTCCACTTTGGATATGAAGGCACATCCCCTTGGATATACTGCAGGAGAGTTATTTTTTCGTTTACAAGACGAAATTCCACTCAAATTAGGGATGGAGTTTTGAGAATATCTTGCTGGCGCTGTGGTCTACCCTATTGGAATGGAGAAATTCAGAAAATCCCTTAATATCTGCAGACAGAACTTTAGCTGGAGAGGTTTAAGTTGACACTGCGGTATGTTTGGTGCATGGTCATATTTGTATAGTTTCACTTTTAACATTTACATTGAATAGTTTAACTTTTAAACATTGAGTCTTTGGTCCATTCAAAATTATCTAGGTGTATGCAGTGTAGTATAGATCCAGCTTTCTTTTAACAAATAATTATCCAGTTGTCCTAACATTTATGAAAAAGTCTGTCTTTATACCCCCACCCCATTGGTCTGTGATACGACCTTTATCATATAGTAAATTCTCAAATGTTTTTTGGTCTATTTCTAGATTTTCTGGTTTTTTTTGCATTGGTGTATTTGTCCATGCATTTAATAATACTATGCTGTTTTAATAATTGAGGATTAATAATTGGTTTTAATATCTCTTAGGGTGAGTGCCCCCAATTGTTTCTTTTTCAAAATACTCTTTATTTTTTTCAAATTAACTCATTAGGTTCAATTTTTCTAGTTCTAGGAAGAAATCTGTACAGGGATCATTTTTAAGTTATATTAACTTAGGAAGAATTGACATTCTCATAAAGCTGATTTTCCTATCCAAGAAAATGGTATGTTTTTCCATTTGTAGGAAAAAGCCTAATTTTGTGAGTGTTGGTGGGGGGGTCGGGGGGTGTGGATCCTTCAGGAGCATTTAAAAATGTTCTTTATACAGGTTTTGTACATATCTTGTTAGGTTTGTTTCTAAGTATTTTATCTTTTTTTGTTCATATTGTGAATTGGGTTGCTCTAGTTTTTTAAAGTATATCGGTTAGTTTTTGTTGCATAACAAACAACCCCCAAACTTTGTCACCAGAAAAAGCAACCTTTTATTTTGCCTATGACCCTGTGGACTCGCAATTTGGTCTGGGCTTAGCTGGGTGGCTTTTTTTCTGGGCTCCTTCTTTTGTCTGTGGTCAGCTGCTGGTAAGGCAAGCAGTTTTCCTTCTGGGGATTAGCTAGTTGCCAGCTGGAGTGACAGGAGGAAACTAGTGCACAGGTCACCCATCATCCAGCAGCTAGCTTGGTGGCAGCAGGTTCCAAGAGCAAGAGGCCAGATATTTCAAGAGTTCTTGATACCCAGGGTCAAAACTCACACAGTGTCACTTAGACCACATTCTTGCATTTGGTCAAAGCAAGCCATAGGCCAGCTCAGACTGAAAGGGTGAAAAAATAGACTCCACATCTTGAAGGGAAGAACTGCAGAGTATATTCCTACACTTGCTGTTTTATCTTTGTGGCTGTTTTTATAATATACCTTAATAAAATATATTATCTTAAGAGGGGAGAAAAAGGGTGATGATCCAGTTAGTACTGGGAATGGGCCTTTCACATAACCATCAACCTGCATGGCCCAGTAAAACATCCTAAAGGTGCTGCCTTGGGCACTTTGAATTTTCTCCTTATATTAAAGCAGACCTTCAGAGTTGAATATTTAAAACTACATTTCTTTCTTCCTTCACAGAATCTATTTTGAATTGTGCTTTGATACCTGGCCATCAGCTGACATTGAAGGGGCATTAAAATTTGTGAATTTTATTTACTGAAGTCATCTTGTTAAGATATTATCCACTATGTCACATGTGTTCTTTTCCTAGGCACTCATGGGAAATTTCTCTTTCCCCTTGGTCCCAAGAATAGCTAGATTTCTCCTAAGCCACTATTAATAGTTTGTTTTTACTAAAGATACACTGCAAATCACGTAACTGATCTTGTTTTCTTCTGACATTGGCTGCTGAGGTTTTTTCAGGGCCAAACTGTGGGCTCTCTTTTGCTGGTACACAGGAGTTTACAGTAGGCAACGTGTAATCCCATCTTATCCCTAGCTCCATCTTATTTATCCCTGTCCTATTTTCCTTTTCACACTTAATTATTTTTTAAAAGTGAAGTAGTTTATCATGATCAGAGCCCATGGTCACACAACCCAAAGAAAAGGAGCTGGTAGAGCTGGCGTTGTAATCAGCTGGTGAGGAGACAGAACCTACAGTCCCTCTTGCTGGGAGGAGATGAAAAATGCTTGTACTGCCCTCTCACAGTACTTCATGTTCTCATCTAGATTCCACAAGTAGCTATATAGGTGGATAGTTCTCTGGAACTTATCGGGTTTTTTCACCTCTCTCCCCCGCCGGTCCTGCTCTCGGTCAGGACTACAGCTCTTTGTGTTACAAGCTCTTTCTGCGACCCTCCGAACCAGCGGAGGGGAGGAAGGCAGGGAGAGAGGCTCGCCCCGATAGGCAGAGCAAGGGAGGTAAGCGCCGGCTGTCCGCCCGTTCCCGCAGCCTCCGGAGCTCGGCGGCGCCGCTGCTTGCAGCCGCTCCAGCCTCTGCTGCCGCCGCCGCTGGCCGCTGGCCGCTGGCCACTCGCCGCTGGCCGCCCCTTTTCCCCGGAGACAATCAGACGCGACAGGAAGTTCACTCAAGGGGAGAACTCATTTATTGGGGCTCAGGGCATGGGATATATAGGGTGAAGCCTCCCCCCATCGGTCACCTATGCCAATAAGGTGACTTTACTTTTCCGAATCAGGCACAGAGCTGTGCACATGCGCAGCTGAACCCCAGGGGGCTTTCAGCAGCCATCTTTGGCGTGGCTGAGATTTAATTCAGAGGTAGTTCTCAGCGGCCATCTTTGGCGTGGCTGAGATTTAAAGGCAGTTCTCAGCGGCCACCCTCGTGGCGAGGCTGGATGCAAAGGCAGTTCCCAGCGGCCACCCTCGTGGCGAGGCTGGATGCAAAGGCAGTTCCCCACAGGAACTAGGATTGCCTATTACTATAAAGGATTCTCTTACTTAGGAATATCCTTGTTATCCTTAATTTCCTTGCCCATCTGTGACCACTTGACCCTAGTTGAAGCCTTGTCCTGAAATCCTAGGAAAAGAACTTTTGACTTCCTGCCAGATTACCACACAGATGAATAAATAGACTTGGATGAAGGTTTGGCCTCCACGGACTTTCAGACCATTTGGAGAGATCAGATGTAAACATGTATTTGATTATGTCATTAAGTTATTATATATATTGCTCCAAATTTCTAGGATGGCAAACCTGAGTCTTGAGAGTAGCACAAGTGGATTTGCCATAAAAATTAATCCTGAAAAATCTGCTTCTGCCTGTTTCATAACTTGTTAATGTCTAATCAGAATGGATCACAGCAGACTAGTGCAACCACTTAGCTGCTAGACCCTAAAGTAGGAGTTGACTACCTGTGCGTTTGCACAACTTTTGGATAAGTCGTTAGTTTATAATTTAAACTTTAGTCCTTAGAGATGTCCTATGGAATTCTGACCCTGCCTGGGATTTTGCATTCATAGATCAGGATATTAACTGTACTCATTTAGATAAATGAATTTTTAAAATGAATTTACCTATAACGTAAAACGGGATAATTCTTCACTGGTTAAATAATGCAGATGATTTAATGTAGATGTTAAGTTAATATATAGTGTTCTTCATTTCAGTTGCATTATTTTCTGAACATTGTTGAAATATAATGGGTGTGAAACGTAAAAAATGATTTATTTTTACTATATATTCTGTTTCTTGAAGCAAAAAAACACAAGAAAAAAATCTATCATTCAATAGCTAGATTATTATGCTTTTGACTTCTCTGAATCCAAAGGTTCAGCTATTTCCATGATATTCAATACGTTTTTGGTATTTTATATTTTCAGATATATTATAATTAAGAGTTACAGTCACATATAATAGAGTCCTAGGGCTAAAATAAAATATCATAAAATATTTTATGTGTGAAGTTTAAAGTATGGCCAAAATTACAATTTGTCATTTGCTCCTGTTGCAAACTGAATTAAAGCTTAGTTTCAAATGTTTGGAGGCAAGATGCCTGCCATGGAGCCTCATTCCTTCCAGATTTTCCTGTGGGATACAACTCTGCTTTACAGTGTAATCTCTCACAAAATATTCATGTCCCAACATCAGGAAACTGCAATACAGATAAAGATCATGCATATGGCTTATGTTTGCCACAATCTATATGTACACAGTATTTAAGTT
The DNA here is from genome assembly GCA_029783875.1 of Phataginus tricuspis. Classification (NCBI taxonomy): domain Eukaryota; kingdom Metazoa; phylum Chordata; class Mammalia; order Pholidota; family Manidae; genus Phataginus; species Phataginus tricuspis. The sequence goes on from JAQQAC010015366.1 coordinate 5,846,311, forward strand.
TTGTACTGTCAGAAAGGTTATTGATTACTGCTCCTCAATTCAATCATATATGAATCACCTGGGATCTTTTGTAAATGCAGATTCTCATTCAGTAGTTCTGGAGCAAGTCTTGAAATTCTGTGTTTCTATCAAGCTCCCAGGAAATGCCCACCCTGTCTGTGGCCCTTCGTTCCACAACTCAGCCGGTAGGAACAGCGCTTGGTCAGTCGGTTTACAATGCACAGCCACCTACAACGGCTGTGTTCTTTTCTCTTTGTCCTCGTAGGAATAACGAGAGAAAACTAACCCGTGCACTCTTTGAACTCAAGAAAGGGAGCAAAGCTGCACTATTTCTTCTGCCCTAACCTCAAAAAAGTTATTCTTCTTGATTTCTCCTCAATTATATTGCTCTTAAACAACTCAAACTCTTCCGTTTTAATAATAGCAATTAAAAGAAAACAACACCGAAGTCCTGGAACCACCAGGGGTTAACAGACATACAGACTGCCCATCACCTCCCTCCTTTCCTTTCTTGGTGAAAAATACTTTTCCTTCTCAATTGTGGGGAGTTTGGCCTTTTGGCTTTACTCTTTCTTTAGAGTTCTGCCCTTCCTATCTGCTTTTTTTACCTCTGTAAGTCCAGGGAGAGGAAATCCCAGGGCAAAATACCTCTAAAAACCGAAATCAGTCAAAGGGAGAAATAAAGTTTAAAACCTATTTATTGCTTACAAACTGCAGTCCAGATATTGCTTACAAACTGCAGTCCAGAACTGTCTTTCTCCTCTGCTTGGGGAAGAAGCAAAACTGGCCTTCTCCCTCACCTATCAGATGCAGATAAGCCCTCTGTGGCCCAAGTAATTACCCATTGATATGGAGATGAACTTCTCTAGACCCCTGAAGAATGATGCAAATGCACTAAAGCCATACTTCTTTCCACCTCTGAACGCCTATTGATAGGCAGATGTACTAAAGCCAGGGGAGACATTCGGAAATATTGCAATTTTACCCACAACCTCCAAGTTCTTTAGAAAGTGATTTGTTTGTATACTCAATATAAGGCCAGAAAACAGCAAAGAAGTGGGAGGGAAGCAGAGTGTCCATGCTGTTATTTAAAAAGTAGAGAGGGAGTAAATGATGGGTTGAACTTAGAATAGGGTAAAATCCTTAGCAACTTTGATTGCTGAGTGTGGGGCCATCTGTAAGGGAGCTGGGCATAGGAAAACAATGTTGGACCGGATGAGACAATCTGTTGGGGGGAAAGTCGGTTCGGAGACGCAGGGAAGTCTGAGTATAGGTGATTAGAATGAAAAAGCAAAGTAACAAAGACACCACTGGAAAAGCACAGAAAAAAAACGTTATAAGGGAGATATTTATTTAAAGCAAGAGGTTCAACGCTCAAAGAGGGGAGAGTGCCGGCTACCTCAGAGAAGAGGCGCCCTCGAGGTTTTAGGGTCTAGGGCTTTATAGGTGTTTGAGGATTTTCAAAGAGCTAAGGGTGTGGACTTGTTAAGTGGTCCCTGAATGTTTATCCTTGATGAGTCATTACATCTTTCTTTTGATTAGTTTTCCAGGTAAGTCCACAAAATTAACGTAAGAAATTTACTGATTTCACCCCAGAGTAGCAGTTTTTGGGTCTGGGGGCATATCAAATTAAACTATTTGCCCTGCCTTCCAGGGTGGGTCAAGTTACTATTTGTTTGTTAGACGGGTAAGTTAAGAATCTTACTTCTTAACTTCCCGGATTTTTTAAAATGCAATTTTGGCTTTAAGGTGGGATCACCCTGTCTTTATTATGCTCTTTATAGGTGGGCCCTTTAGCAGGCTAGAGTAAATCTTACAATGATTCAATTGACACAATGAAGACATGGGCTGTGCTCAGATGCTTTTCCTTATCTGGGGAATATTCAAACATTCAAGGCCAAGTTGCTCTTGACCTTTTGAGCTTTAACTGATTAACTCTGAGTCTTTTCTGGCTTCCTAGTTTTAACTGGTTAGCTGAGTCCGTTCTAGGGGGCTTTACCGACTTGTTCTCTTTCCACCCCACCGATATCTATTTTCCTGCCTAACAAATCTACTATAGATTTATTGCTATAAATTTATGCAAAGCATTTTCTAGTTAAATATGTCACCAGTCTACACGGACTCTTCAAGCTTTAATCTCCTCTGTAAATACTTTCACTGTACCCTCCCCATCAGGCACGGCTGACTATTTCCACCTTTGGCTACACAAGCGTAGGTGTGGGTAAAATTGTAATATTGCCAGAATATCTCGCCTGGCTTTAGTACATCTGCATATCAACAGGCGCTCAAGGGTGGAGAGAAGTATGGCTTTAGTGCATTTGCATCATTCCTCAGGGGTGGAGAGAAGTCATCTCCCTATCAGTGGGTGATTACCTGGGTAACGGAGGTTTACCTGTACCTGAGAGGTGAGGGGGAGGGCCAGTTTTGCTTCTGCTGGTGCAGGAGAGACGGCCCGGGACTGCAGTTTGTGAGCAATAAACAGATTTTAAACTTTATTTCTCTCTTTGACTGATTTCGGTTTTTAGAGGTATTTTGCCCCGGGATTTCCTCTCCCCAGACTTACAGTAGGCTACACCCCCAAATATTCCATTTACCACATTGTTCTGAAAGAATTTGTCTCTTGCTGTGAGCAACTGAGGACAGGGACTATGTCTTACTATACAGTGTCAAGTACTGTGGCTTGACGTGTACAAGATAACGCCACATTTTAAAAATGAATGCCACGTGGAAGGATCATTGTAATGGAGATACTATGGACCGTTGATATGGAGATGGACTTCTCTCCACCCATGAGGAATTATGCAAATGCATTAAAACCATACTTCTTCCCACCTCCTCCGAAGCCTATTGATATGCAGATGTACTAAAGCCAGGGGAGAAATTCTGGAAATGTTACAATTTTACCCACAACCGTTAACTTAAAATTTACAAAATTTTACTCACAGACAATGGGTTAAAAAAGTTGTAAAAGAAGAGAATCCTTTAGTTCTGTAAGCTGAAGGGCTGTAAACTCCACCAGGCAAGGAAGGTACCCACCCAACACAGTGGACCTCTGGAATGGGCGAGGACGGCAAACCACCGAGATGCGGCTCACTCCTCCGGGGGGCCTAGAGTGACGCCGGAAATGCCTGGGAGAGGTAGGCACCCGGGGAGGTGGTGACGCACTTCCGGCCTTGGTTGTTAACTGTGTTTTATCACGGGCATGGAGCCGTTCCCGGTAGAATAGCTTCGGGTAGGAGGAGTCGGGAGGAGTGCCTGAGGGGGCCGGGCAGCCACGGGGGTGGGTGGGGCCCTCTTTGGGACGAGACGGTTGTGAACCGCTGTTCTGGGGAGGTTCAATGAGCTCCGCGGCTTTTTGCAGGGTGTGCTGTCTTCTCACCTGAAGGCAGAACTCCGGCAAAGTCAGCACGTGCTGGGGAAAGATGAGTTCGATCTGGCCGGCAAGTTCAGCCAGTGATGCTGAGGTGGGGGCCCGGATGGTAGCTGCGAGGTCCAAGGTCGCCGCGCCGCCCCAGCGTGATGGACTTTTGATAGTGAAAGTGGAGGAAGACTCACTCGGAGGTCGAGAGTCTGATCCGCCCAGACCCAGTCAGGATCCCGAAATTTCTCGACAGCATTTCAGGCGGTTCCGTTACCAAGAGGTGGCTGGTCCGGAAGAGGCGCTCAGCCGGCTCAGGGAACTTTGTCGTCGGTGGTTGAGGCCTGAGGTGCGCTCGAAGGAGCAGATCCTGGACCTGCTGGTGCTAGAGCAATTCCTGACCATCCTGCCCCAGAAGCTGCAGGCCTGGGTGCGGAAACACTGCCCGGGGAGTGGGGAGGAGGCAGCCGCCGCAGTGCGGGCTCTTCACAGGGAGCTTGGTGGGACCGCCCCGCAGGTGAGCAGAGAAACTGTTCTGGTGATGGGAGTGTGGAGAATGGAGGTGTGGGGGACACTGAGTTTCACACGGTCTTTCCCTCTGTATCAGGCTTGTGTGAACTTTAGGATGTGCGTGGAAGTTTCTTTAGTTTCTTTGGGAAACTGATAAATCCATTCAGGAAGTGATCCTTGAGTTATACACCTCGCAGCACAAAAGCAACACTGGAGTACTGTTTACCCATTGTAAGACATCCTCTTGTCTAGCTAGACTATTTTGAGAAAGAAAGATATGATGGAAAGTGGCCCCATGTCAAGTATTTATGCTAGAACAGCGATTCCTGCTATTTTTAATATTAAGATCTGTTTTTACTTCTTAAGGGTTGTTTGGAGACCCCTTAGTCTCACAATTGACAATGGTACTCCAGAGAGGAGAGAGGAGATGGAAATGGAGTTAATAATTGACCGTGCCTACGTGATAAATGGTACTCCAGAGAGGAGAGAGGAGATGGAAATGGAGTTAATAATTGACCGTGCCTACGTGATAAAGCCTCCATAGAAATCCCAATAGTCTGGGGTTTAGACAGGTGGGTAAACACATCCACCTGAGGAGTTAGGAGAGCGAGGCACCCCAACTCCATGGGGACAGAAGCTCCTGAGCTCCTGACTTTCGCAGACCCCACCCTATGCAGCTCTTCCATCTGGTTGTACCTGACATATCCTTTTATAATCTAGTAAGTAAGCTGTTTGCTTGAATTCTAGAGCTGCTTTAGCAAATTCCCAAAAAGGGGATCACAGGAACATCTGATCTAGAGACACTTAGTCAGAAGCACGTCCACAGATGACAACAAGGACTTGTGACTGGCATCTGAAATTGAGAAGTAGTCAGTCTTGTAGAACTGAGCCCTTAACCTGTGGGATCTGATGGTGGTAGTGTCGGAATTTAGGTTGCCCATCTGGTGTCGCAGAAATGTGGAAACAGACTCATACGGTGTCAAAAGTGAAGAAGTGTTACAGTGATGTACTCAGAGTTATTAAGAGTAGAGGAGCCACACAGGAGTGTGGTTTTCCTTTACAAGGAGACAGAGGAGGTGCTCAGCAAAGAGCAAATGTATTTTTTGTCTCAGGTTCAAGGACAGAAGGCACACACGGCCTCATGGGAAAGACACCCAGGTGGTTAGGAGGCAGATGACAGAGATGGGGGCAAGTTTAGGTCAGAGCCTGTATGGGGGTTTTGGAGGGTAAGGTAGGACAAGGTGAACAGTTTAGGGTTGGCTAGTTTGATCATTTCAGTGGCTTGTACATTATAGTGACGGTCTCTAGTTGTCTACTGCCTGGCCATGGGATGGTTAAGGCAGAGAAATGTTGCCTTCTGGGGTGTATGGGCCGACTGAGGAGGTGTGGCTCTGGGTTAATGAGTGTTGCTGAGCCCTTTGCTCTAAGAATTGCTGAGCCCGGACAGGGGATGCATTCCCCATCCAGAAAGGTTTTTTTTAAATATGTCAAAACACAAAATATCTGTTAGTCCGGGGAAAGGAAATCCCAGGGCAAAAAGCTCTCAAAACCGAAATCACTCAAAGGAAAAAATAAAGTTTAAAAACCGTTTATTGCTTATAAAACTGCAGTCTGGCCCATCTCTCTCTCCTGTTCCAGCAGCAGCAAAAGCGACCTTCCCCTCACCTCTCAGGTACAAATAAGCCCTCCCATGGAGATGACTTCTCTCCACCCCTGAGGAATGATGCAAATGCACTACAGCCTGGCTTCTTTCCACCTCTGAACGCCTATTGATATGCAGATGTACCAAAGCCAGGCGAGATATTCTGGAAATGTTACAGTTTTACCCAAAATATCCCCAAACATAACAAAGTCAACACATACATTCCTCTTCTTTGTCATTGAGTGAGAGATCCTTGGAATCCATTTGTGACCCATGGATGGAAACTAGACAGCCACTCCCTGCACCAGTACTAGAACCTTCCCTAACGTTCCCCTTCTGTGAATGGTCAACATACATTTAAATAAACCATCTCAAAAGATCATCTTGTCGGATAATTACAGTGCAATGGTCAAGAGAAGGAAAGGAAATTTTACTGAGCCCCACCTGGCAGTGAGGTGCCTCATCTCCTTAAGATAGAGTTCTATTCATTTCTCACCTGAGGACACTGTCTCAGAGCCAGTGTTGAACTCAGGACTTTTCTGTTTTTAATCCCTGTCAGGTCTTCCATTTTGATAAATCACAGTGATAAGACAACATTTTACTCTGACCCCAACTCAGCATAGGCAGTCCACAGAAAGGCTTTTCAGGGTTCCAAAAGAACGTCCGCCTCCACCTTTGGCCACTTTGAAACTCCCCAGACAGGACTCACTGGTGAAGACTCAGCAGCCATGGTGGTTACTCATGGTTGTTGTGGTTGTTTCTCCGTGCTCCCTCCATGGGGCCTGCGGACTCCTCTCTGGGGTCTGGCCTCATCCCGAGGTGAGCCAGTATGCTGTCCTGGGACTGCAGGTACTGACTGGAGGTGCCATGTTGTTTCAGGGGTCGGTGGGAGTTGAGGATGTGGCCGTGTCTCTAACCCGTGAGGAATGGGAGCATCTGGACCCTGCTCAGAGGGACTTCTGCAGGGAGAGGGTGCCAAAGGACTGTGGGAGCACAGTGTCATGGAGTAAGTGCTGGGGTTGTGCTCGTCCCGAGTGGTGCGTGATGTGTGAAGGGCTGGCTTCAGCCAGTCTGCCATTCATAGTCACAGTTTGAGAGCCTAGGGTCTCTTGTGTAAGCCAAGCTGTCCTATCACCCAGAAATGATAGGTTGCGCTTTTTATTTTGGTTCATTTTTAATAAAACATATGGAAAAACATAAAAAACATAATGGGCACCTGTGTATTTACCACCCAGGTTTATCACATTTTAATATTTGGCCATACTGATTTCCTTTTTTTTCAAAGAGAGAGTAATTTACAGCTATAGGTGAAACCCTAGACAACCCTCCCTGAAAGCTCTTCCCATGTTCCTTCTCCAGAGTAACCACTATCCTGGTTGTAGTTTTAGTTTCCATCTGTGTTTTATTTATTTGTTTGTTTGTTTCAAGTAGTGATTTTATATATATTTTTTTATTAAAGTATTATTGATATACACACTTATGAAGGTTTCACAAGAGAAACAATGTGGTTACTACACTCACCCTTATTATCCCCCCACACACACCCCATCGCAGTCACTGTCCATCAGTGTAGTAAGATGCTAGAGTCCCTACTTGTTTTCTCTGTGCTACACCATCTTCCCCATGACCCCACACACACCATGTGCACTAATCATGATACCCCATAATCCCCTTCTCCCTCCCTCCCCACCCTTCCCCTTTAGTAACCCCTAGTCCCTTCTTAGAGTCTGAATCTGCTGCTATTTTGTTCCTTCAGTTTTGCTTCATTGTTATACTCCACAAATGAGGGAAATCATTTGGTATTTGTCTTTCTCTGCCTGACTTATTTCACTGAGCATAATGCCCTCTAGCTCCCTCCATGTTGTTGGAACCATCTCTGTTTTATATTCTTTTTACAAGACTACACGTAGCTACATACACACATACTCTTATCTTTATGTATAAATGTGTATAGAAACCTGTAAGTACACAAACATGTAAAGACGTATAGCATTACATGTTCTAATGGCATGTAAATCATACCACTGTGATTCCTTTGCCTCTTGGCTTTTTTCTCATCATTGCCATTTGCAAGATTTAGCCATGTGGACACATGTAGCTCTAGTTCATTCACACCTCTAGATTTCATTGTGTGAATATTCCAAAAGTCATTTATCCATTCTCCTGCCAATAGATATTAACGCTTCTAATTTTTCACCATTTCTTATTACCTGAATGTTCTTGTACCTGTCTTCCTGTGTTCATATGTAAGAGTTTCTGAGAGAATGTCTTTGTGACTATTTGACTATCTTGCTGTACAAAAGGACTGAAACCAATCTGTACTCCTACCGGCAGAATGTGAGGATTCTTCTTCGACATCCTTGGCAACGTCAAGCTGATCGCATGATGCCTTAACACAGTCGCACAAGTGTTCCCTTTAACGTGTTAGGGTTTGGTCATGCCTCTGCTCAGAACCAGCAGTGGCTCCTCATTTCATTTTATCCTTATATCAATGGATAAAAGCCATTGAACCTTTACGCCCACCTTGTGGCCCTGTTACCTTGCCTACCCATCTCCTCCTATCCCCCTTATCCTTCTCCAGCCCCACTGGCCTTGCTGCTCCTTGAACACGGTGGGCACCGTGCCTCATACTCTTTGCTTTGACTGAGCCCTCTGCCTGAAATAGTCTTTCCCCACACTTCCACGAGGCATATTCCCTGACTTGTTTCAGGTTGTGGCGCAAATCTCACTTTTCAGTGAGGCCCGACTTGACCAGCATGTTTAACCCTGCAGTTCACTTCCCACGCTGTTGCCTCGTCTGACTTGGGCCACAGTTTGTATGACCCTCTCTCATCCTGTGTAGTTGACCTTGTTTACTTACTGTCTGTCTTCTGGAATGTAAACCCCACAAAGGGAGGGATTTTGTCTGTTTTCTTTATTAATCTATCCCAAGCACCTGGAATAGTACCTGGCACACAATAGGTGTTCAGTAAGTACTAGCTGGATTAATTCATGAATTTTTAACTTGCATTTCCCTGATTTCTCCAGGACCAAATAGTTTTTCAGGCATTTTTTGGGGGGTGTTCTAGTACCCTCTCCTGTGATTGCCTGTTCATGTCACCACTTCCCTCATCCCCTCCATTACCTTTTTATAAATTACTTTGTGGCAGTTCCTTATTTTTTTTTTTATTAAGGTATCATTGATATACATTCTTATGAATGGTTCACATGAAAAACAATGTGGTTACTACATTCACCCATATTATCAAGTCCCCATGCATAGCCCATTGCAGTCCCTGTCCATCAGTGTAGTAAGATGCCACAGATTCGCTATTTCCCTTCTCGGTGCTATACTGTCTTACCCATTACCCCCCACACCATGTATGCTAGACATAATACCCCTCAATCCCCTTCTCCCAACCGCCCTCCCACACGCCTCCCCTTTGGTAACCACTAGTCCCTTCTTCGAGTCAGTGAATCTGCTGCAGTTTTGTTCCTTCAGTTTTGCTTCATTGATACATTCCACAAATGAGGGAAATCATTTGGCACTTGTCTTTCTCCGCCTGGCTTATTTCACTGAGCATAATATCCTCCAGATCCATCCATGTTGTTGCAAATAGTTGGATTTGTTTCTTTCCCTTGGCTGAATAATAGTCCACTGTGTATATGTACCACATCTTCTTTATCCATTCATCTACTGATGCACACTTAGGTTGCTTCCATATCTTGGCTATTGTAAATAGTGCTGCGATAAACATAGGGGTGTATATGTCTTTTTGAATCTGAGAACTTGTATTCTTTGGGTAAATTCCAAGGAGTGGAATTCCCGGGTCAAATGGTATTTCTATTTTTATTTTTTTGAGGAACCTCCATATTGCTTTCCACAATGGTTGAACTAGCTTACATTCCCACCAGCAATGTAGGAGGGTTCCCTTTTCTCCACATCTGCGCCAGCATTTGTTGTTCTTAGTCTTGTCGATGCTGGCCATCCTAACTGGTGTGAGGTGGTATCTCATTGTGGTTTTAATTTGCATTTCCCTGATGATTAGTGATGTAGAGCATTTTCTCATGTGTCTGTTGGCCATCTGAATTTCTTCTTTGGAGAATTGTCTCTTCATATCCTCTGCCCATATTTTAATCGGGTTATTTGCTTTTTGGGTGTTGAGGTGTGTGAGTTCTTTATATATTTTGGGTGTTAACCACTTGTCGCATATGTGGTTTACAAATATATTCTCCCATACTGTAGAATACCTTCTTGTTCTGTTGATGGTGTCCTTTGCAGTATACAAGCTTTTTAGTTTGATGTAGTCTCACTTGTTCATTTTTTATTTTGTTTCTCTTGCTCGAGATGCGTTGGGAAGAAGTTGCTCATGTTTATATTCAGGAGATACTTGCCTATGTTGTCTTCTGAGAGTTTTATGGTTTCGTGACTTACATTCAGGTCTTTGATCCATTTCAAGTTTACTTTTGTGTATGGGGTTAAACAGTAATCCAGTTTCATTCTCTTACATATACCTGTCCAGTTTTGCCAACACCAGTTGTTGAAGAGGCTGTCATTTCCCCATTGTATGTCCATAGCTCCTTTATCATATATTCAACTAATATCGTATATTCAGTAATATCGTATATTCAACCATATATGGTTGGGTTTATGTCAGGGCTCTCTAGTCTGTTCCATTGGTCTGTTTTTCTGTTCTTGTGGCATTACCAAATTGTCTTGATTACTGTGGCTATGCAGAAGAGCTTGAAGTTGGGGAGCATAATCCCCCCAGCTTTATACTTCCTTCTCGGGATTGCTTTGGCTATTCGGGGTATTTTGTGGTTCCATATGAATTTTAGAACGATTTGCTCTAGTTCATTGAAGAATGCTGTTGGTATTTTGATAGGAATTGCATTGAATCTGTTGATTGCTTTATGCAGGATGGTCATTTTGACAATATTAATTCTTCCTATCCATGAGCACAGGCTGTGTTTCCATTTATTGGTATCTTCTTTAATTTCTCATGAGTGTCTTGTAGTTTTCAGAGTACAGGTCTTTCACTTCCTTGGTTAGGTTTATTCCTAGGTATTTTATTCTTTTTGATGCAATTGTGAATGGAATTGTTTTCCTGATTTCTCTTTCTGCTAGTTCATTGTTAGTATATAGGAATGCAACAGGTTTCTGGATATTAATTTTGTGTCCTGCAACTTTGTTGAATTCAGATATTAGATCTAGTACTTTTGGAGTGGATTCTTTAGGGTTTTTATGTACAATATCATGTCATCTGAAAATAACAGTTCAACTTCTTCCTTCCCAATCTGGATGCCCTTTATTTCTTTGTGTTGTCTGATTGTCGTGGCTAGGACCTCCAGTACTATGTTGAATAAAAATGGAGAGAGTGGGCATCCTTGTACTCGATCTAAAAGGAAAGGCTTTCAGCTTCTCACTGTTAAATATGATGTTCGCTGTGGGTTTGTCATATATAGCCTTTATTATGTTGAGGTCCTTGCCGTCTCTACCCATTTTGTTGAGAATTTTCATCATGAATGGATGTTGAATTTTGTCAAATGTTTTTTCAGCATCTATGGAGATGATCATGTGGTTTTTGTCCTTTTTGTTGATGTGGTGGATGATGTTGATGGATTTTTGAATGTTGTACCATCCTTGCATCCCTGGGATGAACCCTACTTGATCATGATGGATGATCTTTTGATGTATTTTTGAAGTCGGTTTGATAATATTTTGTTGAGTATTTTTGCATCTAGGTTCATCAGGGATATTGGTCTGTAATTTTCTTTTTTTGTGGTGACTTTGCCTGGTTTTCATATTAGAGTGATGCTGGCCACATAGCATGAGTTTGAAACTATTCCCTCTTCTACATTTTGGAAAACTTTAAGGAGGATGGGTATTAGGTCTTCATTAAATCTTTGATAAAATTCAGCGGTGAAGCCATTTAGTACAAGTATTTTGTTCTTAGGTAGTTTTTTGATTACCAGTTCAATTTCGTTGCTGGTAATTGGTGTGCTCAGATTTTCTGTTTCTTTCTGGGTCAGCCTTAGAAGGCTGTATTTTTCTAGAAAGTTGTCCATTTCTTCTAGGTTATCCAGTTTGTTAGCATATAATTATTCATAGTATTCTCTATTTGTTTGTATTTCTGTGGTTTCCATAGTGATTTTTCCTTCCACATTTTTGATTCTGTTAATGTGTGTAGATTTTTTTTCTTGATAGATACGTCTACTAGGGTTTATCTATTTTGTTTATTTTCTCGAAGAACCAGCTCCTGCTTTTATTGATTCTATTGTTTTATTCTTCTCAGTTTTATTAATTTTATTAATTTCTGCTCTAATCTTTATTATGTCCCTCCTTCTACTGACTTTGGGCCTTGTTTGTTTTTCCTTTTCTAGTTTTGTTAATTGTGAGTTTATACTGTTCATATGGGATTTTTCTTCTTTCCTGAGGTAGGCCTGTATTGCAGTATACTTCCCTCTTAGCACGGCCTTTGCTCCATCCCACAGATTTTTGTGGTGTTGAATTATTGTTGTTATTTGTCATCATATATTGATTGATCTCTGTTTTTATTTGGTCATTGATCCATTGGTTATTTAGGAGCATGATGTGAAGCCTCCATGTGTTTGTGGGATTTTTCATTTTCTTTGCGTAATTTCTAGTTTCATACCTCTGTGGTCTGAGAATTTCAATCTTTTTGAATTTACCGAGGCTCTTTTTGTGGCCTAATATATGATCTATTCTTGAAAATGTTCCATGTGCACTTGAGAAGAATGTGTATTCTGCTGCTTTTGTGTGTAGCGTTCTGTAGATGTCTGTTAGGTCCATCTGCTTTAATGTGTTGTTCAGTGCCTCTGTATCCTTACTTATTTTCTGTCTGGTTGATCTGTCCTCTGGAGTGACTGGAGTGTTGAAGTCATTCTCCTAGAATGAATGTGTTGCATTCTATTTCCCCTTTTAATTCTGTTAGTATTTGTTTCACTTAGGTAGGTGCTCCTGTGTTGGGTGCATACATATGTATAATCGTTATATATTCTTGTTGGATTGACCCCTTTATCATTATGTAATGTCCTTCTTTGTCTTTTGAGACTTTCCTTGTTTTGAAGTCTATTTTGTCTGATACAAGTAGTGCAACTCCTGCTTTTTTCTCCCTATTAGTTGCATGAAATATCTTTTTCCATCCCTTTACTTGTAGTCTGTGTATGTCTTTGGTTTTAAAGTGAGTCTCTTGTAGGCAGCATATAGATGGGTCTTGTTTTTTTATTCTTGGTTCATGGTCCTTCTGCTTCATTGCATTAAATATATCACACCACTCCCTTCTGGCCTGTAAGGTTTCTGCTGAGAAGTCTGATGATTGCCTGATAGGCTTTCCTTTCTTTGTAATCTTATTTCTCTCTCTGGCTGCTTTTAATAGTCTGTCCTTATCCTTGATCTTTGCCATTTTAATTATTATATGTCTTGATGTTGTCTTCCTTGGGTCCCTTGTATTGGGAGATCTGTGCATGTCCTTCCCCAGATTGGGGAAGTTTTCAGCAATTAACTCCTCAAAGACACTTTCTATCCCTTTTTCCCTCTCTTCTTCTTCTAGTACCCCTATAATACGAATATTTTTCCATTTGGATTGGTCACACAGTTCTCTCAATATTCTTTCTTTCTTAGAGATCCTTTTTTTTCTCTCTGTGCCTCAGCTTATCTGTATTACTCTTTTCTAATTTCTATTTTATCATCTCCTCCACCATATCCACTGTATGTTTAAAGCCTTTCATTGTATGTTTCATTTCTGATACTGTGTTCTGTAATGATTGGATCTTTAACCGGAATTCATTCCTGAGTTCTTGAATATTTTTCTGTACCTCCATGAGCATGTTTATGATTTTTATTTTGAAATCTTGCAGGAAGATTCAAGAGATTGGTTTCATTTGACTCTTTGTCTGGTGTATGTATGATTTTGCTATGAACCAGATTCCTTTGACATTTCATATTTGTATGTGGTGCCCTCTGGTGCCCAGAAACTCTACTCTCTGGAGCTGTTCAGCCCCTGGAGCAATGTCAAGGGGTCGCAGAGGAGCGGTGTTGGCGCCTGGGGGGTGGAAGAAGCTGTTTCCTGCTTCCGGACTGCTATGCCTGTCTCCCTCGCCAGAACCAGTGGGCCAAGCACACGGGTATAAGCCTCTATGCCAGGGCAGGGTTTGCCGGTTTGCGAGCCAGGTGCAGGCTGGCTGGAAGGCACAGCAGGCTTCGTATCACGGTGGGTGGCCTTGGAGCTGTGTAGCCAGCCAGGGGGCTGGCATGCCTGAATATTATGACATTTCCCAACCTGCTGGGCAGAGTGAACCTGGACAATTTTGTCTACCTGTCCTCTCTCCTGAGCAGTAAGCTCTGTGCAATCCTTGACCCTTTAGCAGCCCTCCCACTGTTAGGAAGTCTCTCAGACTGCCTGCCTTTCTTTTGTCCCAGAGCAGCTGGATAAGGATCCCTGTTTTCCACAAGCGGCTGGAATCTCAGTCTCTCCAGGTATTCTGCCTGTCTTAGCTTTCCAACCCCCCTGTTCACCAGAGCACCATGCAATGAAGTTTGTGCTCCCAGAGCAGATCTCCAGAGCTAGGTGTTCTGCAGTCCCAGGCCTCCACTCCCTCCCCGCTCCGTTTCTCTTCCTCCCTCCAGTGAACTGGATAGGGGAAGGGCTTGGGTCCTGCTGGATCACGGGTTTTTTACGTTACCTTGTTCCATGAGGTCTGTTCTTTTCTCCAGGTGTGTGCAGTCTGGCGCAGTCCTCTTTCCTGTTGCTCTTTCAGGAATAGTTGTATTAATTATATGTCCGTATTATATGTGGTTTTATGAGGAAGCCTCTGTCTTACCTGTCATGCTGCCATCTTTAATCTGAGCAGTTCCTTATATTTTTTACAGTAATCCTATTACTTTATTCATTATATAGATAGTTTCTTTTTTCAGTATGGCATCTTTAGTTATATAGAATTAAAAATTTTTAAGTCATTTTTCATTTACCTTGTAATTTGTGTTTTTCCAGTCTCCTTAGAAAATATCAGACCCTTCTCAATCCTGATTCCTCACAGAAAAAATTTTTAATTTTTAACTTTTTCCATTGGTATTCATTTTCATATTTCCAAATAAGATGGTTATTCTGCCATTTTTTCCCTGTCTCAGTTATTATCTCTTGACTGCCTACTGAGGAAGATAAGGATTCTGTGCCCCCAAAATGCACACACTTAGTAGTCTGTACTTCTGTTCATTAATACATTTCAGTATTCTGCCTATATAAATATCACCTGTATTCATCCACATAATCTATTTGAATGTATGTCTTTTATAACATTTAGTTTCCCTGGAATTAATAGTGCCTTGTTTGGCATGTGCCTATTTTTCTAACTACGGAGCACAAAAATTCCTCTCAGTGTGTTCAGATATGTCCACTGTGCCATCTGTTTTATTTGCCCTTGGAGAAATCCTCCTGGGCTTCCTCTGCTCCAAGCATGTTACATAGCTATTATCCCAGGACCTTTCCTTCAATGTCACCTTGGAAATTCCTTTTCTCTTCTCGGGTCCCATACCATTTTCTTTCTTGGTTTCCCCTGTTTGATGGAAATGTCTTCCAGTATCTTCCAGAAATACGCTTGGGAGCTAAATGTTGTGAAAATTTGCGTGTCTGAAATTGTCTTTATTCCTCTCTGAGATTAGAATCATAGTATGGCTGGATTCACCTTTAGAAAATATTTTCCCCTTTGAATTTTGAAGACAGTGAATTTTCTAGCTAGCTTGCCATGTTGCTATTGAGAAATCTGATGCCCCTGTGATACTTTATTCTTGGTGTATGATGTTTGCTCTGTACATTTTCTTCCTGTTAGTATGAAATTTCACAGTGGGTGTGGCTTAGTGCAGGGGTTCTTTTCCATTCATTTTTCTGGGTAGTTGGTGGGCCCTTGTAGTACAGACACCCATGTCTTTGAGTTGCGAGAAAGTTTTTTATGGTATTCTTTAACTTACCTATTTTTTATTCATTTTTTTCTCATTTTCTGTCTGGGATTTTGTCCAGTTGGAGGTCGGAACTCATGCACTGATCCTGTAATGTTCTTCCTCACCTTCCCATTTCCTTACTACTGTTTTCTCTTTCTAGGAGATCTTGTTAGCTTTATTTTTCCAACTCTTAATGCCGAGTTATTTCATCTTTAATTAATATTTTCAAGAGCTTTTTCTTCTTTAAATATTCCTTACAACCTCCTTGTTTCCTGGATGCAATGTCTTCTTATTTGTCAGAGAGTATTAATGATAGATTAGTAAGTTTTTTTTTTCATGGCATTGCATGTTTCACCAGCATTTACATTAGAGATCCTCTTGAAATGTTGTTAACCTTTCACTTTCCATTTGTATTTAATAGTCAAACATAACAATTTGTATTGGAAACTCTGTTTTTGGGTAGGACTTTTGAATTGGTGACCTTTAGTGTAAGGTCGCTCATCAGGTGCTATTACACAGGAGTTCCCATAGGCCAGTGTCTCCAGGTCTTTTGGCCTGGGCTGGTCAACAAATATTTTATTGGATGTCTGCAGTAGGCCAGGTGCTGGGGATACATTAGGGAATAAAGCCTGTGAAATCCCTGCCTTAAAGTGCCTGCCCTTTCTGCCTGGAGGATATAAGGTTTGGAGCTAAATTTGGGGCTTGAACAAAGGACAGTGCACTGAGGCTCTGCAAGTCAACGTGTCCCACTCTCACCTGATTCTCCTGATGTGAAAGTGGTACCTGTGCCTCTTCTCAGCTGTACCTGATGTACCCAATCTGGAATTTATCTTGCTCAGGCTTCCTGAGTAAACTGTAAAAATTCTGGATTGGGGGATGGAATCTATTTGACTGTTCCTTTAAAGATTTTCAGTCAAACCTCAATTGATCTCCCACCCACATCCTGTCTTCCAACATCAGAGGCAGGCACCTGGCATGTCTGTTAGTACAACTCATCACATCATAAAATTTCTCTTGTTAAACCGTGTTTCATTCATGAGTAAAAGGCCACACTGCCTTTATTGACATCCCTTTCATAGCTGTCTCATATGACGACTCATACAGCATATGAGGGGAGAAGGGAGTATAGGCACAAGTATAAAGGGAAAGAAACAGGGTTTGTACAGGTAAATACGAGCACATCTGATGGAGAACATTATAAAGGTTTTGGGGGGTGGTTTTTCTGCTAGCACTTGCTTATTTCCCTTGCACAGGGATGAAATGTCAGCAGTTTTTTTTTAACGTTTCAGGTTTGGAAACCAGAACTAAGAACAAAGAGTTTATTACAAAGCGAGAAATTTTAGAAGTAGAGCCATGGGAGCAGCTACAAGAGGGGCCCCAAAAGAAGGCTCCCCTATTTTCTGAGCATGGTGATGCCAGTGAGGACAGGGTAGAAAAGCACCAAGGAAAGCCCTCACCGCTGAAACTTGAAGATTCTCCTGAAGAGCAAGGACTCACCAGCATCTCAGATCCCAAGAATGGTCCCACAAAAGAGGGAGCCTCCAAAAATAATGGACTTGGGGATCATGCCAGAAGTTCAAAGCTTTGTCGGCATTTCCAGATAGCAGAGAGGCCCATTAATGGGAATGATTGCACCCAGAGTTCAGAAATGGCAGAACATCAAGTGGCAAAACCTCACAAATCTGTTGACAGTGAAGAAAATGTCCGTGGTTCAAGTCTTTTTGAGACCCAGAGGTGGTTCTGTGAAGAAAGGCCTTATAAATGTGATAACTGTGAGAAGAGTTTCAAACAGCGTTCTGACCTTTTTAAGCACCAGAGAACCCACACTGGGGAGAAGCCCTACGAGTGCCAAGCGTGTGGGAAGAGCTTCAGTCAGAGTGCTGCTCTGAGTAAACACCGGAGGACACATACAGGCGAGAAGCCATACACCTGCCCCAAATGTGGGGACAGCTTCAGACAGAGCTCACACCTCAACCGGCATCAAAGAATCCACATAGGAGAGAAACACTATATATGTAACAAATGTGGGGAAACCTGCCATGTTGCTAACCGTTTTAGACATCAGAGAATACATAAAGGGGAGAGGCGCTATACGTGTGAAGAATGTGAGAAGAGCTTCAAATGGTGCTCTGACCTCTATAAACACCAGAGAATCCACACCGGGGAGAGGCCTTATGGATGTTCTGTCTGTGGGAAACACTTCAGTCAGAGTGCAACCCTCACTATCCACCAGAGGACTCACACTGGAGAAAAACCTTATAAATGTCATGAATGTGGAGAAAGCTTTAGACAGAGACCACACCTTACCCGACACCAAAGAATCCATAGGAATAAAGTCCCATCACTTTGACATGTTTTGCCTGAGCTGTTTTTAGTATTCTTTGGCGTTTGGCATATTCCAGTCAGTTTGGGATTATACATCCCTGGGCATTATTACCTGAATCACAGTACATACTTCGGCAGAGTATTGGACTGGAGGTGGAACATGTAAGTTGGAAGCCCTTCTGAAGGATGAGGTGTGTCTGCAGGAGAGACTTCCCACCAAATCTGGCCTGCTCCTCAGAATATATCTTAGTCACTTAGAATTGTATTTTAGTCACTTAGATGGCAGAGAGCATTATAATCCAGAACACCTTACAAGGTTCAGAGGCCATCTATTTTTTTTTTTACTTTTTATTAAAATCAATTTTGCAGAGTCCCTCTTTTCTTTTCCATTCTAGGAGTCTAGTTCAGTTTTCTAACTGGTTGATTTCTTTTAAAGCAAGAGAAGCAAAGAAAAATCTGACTCAAATACACTAATTCCTGCCATTGTAGCCTTTTCAAATCTTAATTTAAATTAAGGTACTTTGATAACCATTGTTTTCTTAAAAAAAGTCATCACTATACGTTTTGCTAAGATTTGGGGGGTTTGGAGAGCCTGTGATATCAAATAGCCTAAAACATGGTTTTCTGTTGAGGCTTCCTGATGTGTGGGACCTAAGGGAATGTTCCAGAGTGTATCCTCAGGGTGGGGAGGGGTATCCAAAAGAGGACTCCAAAGGCAGAAGCTCCTTCAGTGCTTGTCTAGTAGTAGTCACTGACAACATAGAATATTCTTTAGAAAATGCATCCATGTACATCTTCCCTCTTGACTTCCAGGCAACCCTATGAGTTAAGTAGGAACTTATGTTATTCCCATGGAGAAAGGAAGAAATGGCGGTTCATGCTGCAGAACTTGGGTGATCTGACTGCTTGTCCAGGAAATGTGTTTTCTTTTACTTCAGCAAAGGGCTCCCAGCCTGCCAATTTTTTCCCCCTAAAGTACAAAAACCAAAACCAGAAGAATTGCCTTGTAGAATTCACCTCCTTGATCTTGGACATGGTAGAATAGTAGTAGTACATATTTTCTCCCTGGAGCCTTCTTGTAACCAAGGAGGGATGGATTGATTACTCAGGCTTAAGAGTGTCTGGTGGAGAATTTTAACTTATTTAAATGAGATTTCATGTCAACAGTACTGGGCTGAGGGTGAGATGTGTACATAATACCAGTTTAAGCAGGCCATGCACTGTATCACACTGGTATCTTTCCCAAGCTTATCAAGGTTATTTGCCCAAGGTCACATAACTAGTAAGTGATTGGGTAATCAGTGTATCATAGTACAGGCTGTGATCCTAGTGTTCTTTTTGCTGTAGGAATTCTGCAAACTTAGAATGGACTGTTCTGTTGCATTTTGTGGTTTTCCTCCGCTCTCATCCTTTCTTGCCATCCATATACCATATATTGACATTGACATTGCTAATCTGTGCTCTTGGCTGACGACTAGCCTCTTGGGAAAGCAGGAAGCCTAACCTGCACTTTCACACGAAGTGGGGGCCCGCAAAGCCAGTTAGTTCAGCAAGGCTTCCTGTGGGATTAATGGGATTAATACATAAATCAAGTAATATAGAAATCAAATGTGCAAATACACATGACTTGATTGTTTTTCCTACAACTCTTGATGTGTGATCAAAAGCAAAATGATGTGACCCAAAGCAGTTCCCATGGCTCGGGGCCGCCCTCACATGGTTTCAGTATCCTTGAGGAGCGTCGCATCCTTGGGCTAGACTCAAGGCCAGATGATGATGTTTAAGTTCATTTTAAGTTCACTTGCTCAATAAATATGAGAAGTTTCTTTTCGGCATGACTCTTGCGCTGTTAAGCCTCAAGTCCCCTGGCTGGTCCTTTCAGATCTTTGATATCTCATCATGTCTCCTCCCTTATCTGTGGGTCAGAGGCCGGGAGCGACCGACAGCTTCCAAACCAGCTCCATTCCTCTTTCATGTCCCAGAAACTTACTGAAAAAAATATACATTTTTTTCCAGCAAATCATTTTATAAGCAGCCATTTATAAAGGGAAAAGACGTTCTATAATTAATTGTAGAGCAGGGAGTGGCACTGAATACAAGCTCCTTTGTTTCTCTGTAAGAAGTCCGCAGGGTCTTTCTACCAGTGCAGTGCTCTTTCTGTGATGATGGGAATGTTCTGTACCTGTGCTGAGCTTGAAATGTGGCTTTTGACTGAGGAACTTAGTTTGTAATGCATTTAATTTTAATTCAAATGGCCTCCTATGGTTGGTGCTACCATATTGAATGTGCAGCTCTTCCTGGGACAGATGTGGCTGATGGTAGGCATTTCATGTTATCTCTGGATCCTTAGTTGCACCATCTTTCTGAAAAGCTTGGAAGCTTGTGAATTATCTAAACAGAACAAATTTAATTGCCACTCAAGGCTAGATCTGCTTTTCAGGGATCCCCAACTCCTAAGGTTTTAAGCAGGGCGTCTCTCTCATTGGCTTACTTCCTCCTAGGGCAGAAGTCTCAATTTTGTTCAAGGAAGTACAATTTGGCAACCTTTTCTTCTAGCTAATTCCTGCCGAGCAGTAAAAAAAAAAAAAAAAAACACTGATTTTTGAATTTACAATCTAACACTTATTTTCCTCCTGCAAGGTTTAAGATTCCTGAATTTTCTGGAGTGCCACTTGCTTCTCATTCTTCATAGAACATTTTTGTTTTTATATATGCTGGCTAAGAAGTCATGGACTTGGTAGGAATAATAAAATAAAATCGAGAAGAAACTAGAGAATCTGAATTACATGAGAGTCCAAACGGCAATTTTAATTACAGACCTAGGAGGATGTTTAGGATATTAGAATTTCAAAAGGGCTCCTCGTATTAGTGAGCTGCAGGGAAGAGTCATACAGTCAGCTCAACCTAAACGTGCTTGGAATAATTGGCCACAAAAAGGATACAGCTCCTCGAGGACCAGAGTCGACACTTTGAGCACAGTCAGCTTACCTGCGGGGAGACGAAGTGCTAAAACCCTGGCAGGGGCATGAAGAAGGGACACAGAGAAGGGAAGATGGACAATAAAGCAGCCTCTGTGGTGAGTGAATGTGTGTAATTCCACAGAAAAACTCAAACTGGAGAACACCTGCTTCTGAACTATTCCACCCAAGAGCAGAGGATGATCTGGTATTTATCAATTCCCATCAAGCACTGGCTGAGACCAGGATGTGCCACTCAGCCCACACATAGGGCAAGTCAGATGAAGCTCACAGAAGAGGTAAGGCCAGAGCACCAGCAGCATCGGCTGTAAAAAACTGACTAAGCCCTAGGCACAACTAGCAGTGCACTGATCTTAGTTTATGGATCAGTGTCTGAATTCTCAACATCTCACTGGTTACTAGTGAGTAGCTCTTTATTTTTAAAAACTCTCTGCCATATTAGGGCATCTTTCTACATGAAACCAAGAAAAGCATTTTTTTTTCACCTTTACTTTTTATTAAAAACTCTTTTCCCCCAGTTTTACTGAGAAATAAAGGCATCCTCAAATCATTCATGATCCATCAAATGGTCTCCAGCCTAGGGGACCACAGAGCAGAGCTGCTCTGCCTCCCTCCTGCTTTGGCTTAAGGGCAATGAAGGGATGGGGGGCTTGAGATGGGACACAAGAACCTGCTACATTTTCTACTAAGTGCTTCTTGACTACAGCAAGAAGGTCAGCTACAAAAAGAGGATCCCCTCCGGAAAACCACTGCAGGTTTCTGTTCGTTAATTTTTTCACAAAGCAATGACAAAGTAATTATGATTTCATAAAATAATAACTACTTCAAGGTATACATACTTGCTATGGTGTTAAGTTCTGGTCTTTACGTGGAAGCTTTCCTGGTTACTGTCACATAGGTGCCTGCTCTCTGTGAGTGCCCTGATGCTTAATAAAGCTTGTGCGCCAACTGAAAGACTTCCCGCATTTGTCGCACCTATAGGGTCTCTCTCCAGTATGAATGACCTCATGGCGATGAAGATTGGCCTTAAAACTGAAAGTTTTTCCGCATTCTCTACATTCAAAGAATTCCTCCTTGGTATGGGTCCTCTGATGCTGAATGAGATCCACGTTCCGACCAAAGGATTCTCCACACTCACCGCATTTATGAGTGTTGGGTTTAGTGTGAATTTGTTGATGGCTCATTAGCGTGGAATGCCGACCAAAGGCTTTTCCACATTCAAGGCATTTGTGGGGTTTTTCCCCACTGTGGATTAACTGATGTCGAATCAGGGTTGAATTCTGACTAAATGTTCTTTCACACTCACTGCATTTATAGGGTTTCTCTTTGGTATGGATTCTCTTATGCTCAATAAGATACGCCATTTGACGAAAACATTTTCCACAGTCGTGACATTTATATGGCTTTTTTTGCGGGTGACCTTGTTTATGGACACTCAGAGTGGACTTTTGTTTGAAGGCTTGCCCACAGATGTCACATTGAAAGGGATCCACAGAAGTGTGAATTCTTTGATGTCGAACAAAATTTGCCTGCCGCCTGAAGGCTCTTCCACATTCCCTGCACTTGTGAGATACCGCATTTGTCAGGATTTGCTTACGTCTCAAGAGCAATGACCTCTGGTAGAAGGGTGTTCTACAATCGTCAAACCTGCCCTGCCTCTTCTGAGCTTGAGGATTCTGATCTTGAATAAAGTTAAGGTTTTGAAGGAAGTCCTCATTGCATTCATCACCAATAATAGGGAGTGCCAACCTGTAAATGTCCACTAATTCATTAAATTTATGTAACTTCTCTGACGGTTTCTTGGTCATTTCCTGCTTTGCCACTGATATCTTACATGACTCGAAATGTTCAGAAATTTTCTGCTTTGGAGTTAGTGTTTTCGTCTTGTGTGTCCCTTCAGAATCTAGCCAAATAGAAAGACAATATATAAGTGGCCTATCCACTACATAAGGAGAAAAGGAAAAGAGGACAACTGTTTGTAACATAAGACACCCAAATGAAGGTAAGGGCTCACTTGGTTACATCATCATCCTAAAGAGGCTAAAATTCAGCCTTTCACGGGGCTCTCAGCTTTCATAGCAGAAAGAGTTCTTAACATCAACTAACCAATTAAAAATTGTAAAGAGCCTGTCAAAGAATGTGAGAACTGAACAAATCTACTACCGTTACTGGACCAAACAACTTATTCTAGGTTCTCAGCACAGTCACATAAATGCGGGAAAGGTAGCATCCTACTTTCTAGATGAGCATGTTTCTTAAAATTCTGGGGAAAACTCCTTAAAAATGGAGGAAGTATAAGAATAGAAAAGGAACCAGAGGGAAGTAGGTACAAAAGCCAACAGAAGAGAGCAGTGGTTCTCATCCACGGGTGGTCTCACCTCCCAAGGGACATTTGACAATGTCTAGAAACATCTGTGGCTGTCACAACTCGGGTGGTGGTACTGGAAGCTAGTGGGTAGAGGCCACTGGATACACTGCACAGGACAGCTCCCCAACAACAAAGAATTATCCAGCCCCAAATGTGCTGCGGCTGAAAAGCCTTGGCGTCCTTGGCGTAGAGGAATATGAACAAGGATAGGAACAGCAATCAGAACACAGTACATAGGGAAAAGCTAAGTACATAAACACCCAGGGGATATGAAAAATAAAATGAAAGCTAGGGAACAAGAGAAAGTGTAGAGAAAGGATAAGTAAAGACAGTAGAAGAAAGGTGTATCCAGGATGGCATAAGAGCTGTCAGAAAACACCAGACCAGATGCTTCAGGGAAGTGCGTACTGCAGCACAAAGAGAATGGGCTTTGCAGACTTGAAATCAAACCCCAGCTCCCAATCTACTGTGTGTTAGACATCTTAATCTTTAAATTTCTTCATCTGGAAAATGGAGGTGATGGTCATGCCTGCTACCTTCAGAGGCAGTAAGGATGAGTAAGTCAGAGCATACATATATGCCAGACACCTGGCTCAGTATCTGGGCACAGAAGGGGCTTCGTTAATGTGACCTCCCTGCCTTGTATGATTTCCACTGGACTGGGTCTTCTCACCCACCTGGGCAAGCACTACAGCAAGCTTTCCTAGTCCCAGCTCTTGGCAGGTCCAGGATCCATGGCTCCTCCCACTGCTCCAGCAGACAGATCACCTCGGGTTTGGGAAACTGATACCCTACTCATGGGGAAGTAAATGGAATGTGGTTAGTGAGTTACAGAGAGATGTCCTTGAGCTCAGGTTAATCCCTTGGGGTCTAAGGTGGGAAGCAGAGATAAGGACAATAATCAAAAGAGCTGGTGGGAATAGAAATCGGTGCAATCTTTGTGAAAAATCTGATCTTTACTCAGGGCTTGAACAGTATTCACACTCTTGGACGTGGTCATTTCACTCTTAGAAATACAGCATCGAAAAAATTAGGACAAAGATTATGTACCAGAGATGCTCAGCACAGTAATAGTGCAAAAATAAAAATAAACAAAACGTCAGTGGGGGACAGATACAAAGCACAGCAAGTTAACATAATGAAGGCAAGAGTATTAGGCAGATATTTAAAATCCACGTGTTCAAAGAATATTTATTAAAATAGAAAAATGCTCCCTATATATTTGAAAACAGTACAAAACTCATGTAAAGTATGATTCAAATTTTGTTTTTAAAAACTACATGTGTGTGTGTATACACTTATTGAAAAGACTGGGAAAAAGTACACCAACATGTTAACGGGGTTACTTCTGGGCAGTGGGCCTGTAAATGATTTTTATTTTCAACTCCTATTGAAAAGTCACTCAGAAATATATAGGAAAAGACTTAAAGGTGTCTATACCCTTTAACTCCAAAATTTCAGTTAGGAAATAACCAGATGTTCATATAAGGATTTATAGTCAGAAACATCCACTGGAACATTGTAATACAGAAGATGATAAACACACATGCAAATCAACAAACAAAAACAAAGCCAAGTAAACATCCCAAAATGGAACAATGATTAAATATTATGGTTCATACAACAGAATTACAATATGATCATTTCTGATATTGATGGGGACTTTAACAGGGAAAGTACTGATACTATCGTCATCAAGTTTTAATGGAATTAAGAATTATAAAAGAATATGCTCAGATACGTTTTTTTTTTAAAGCATAGGGGAAGAAAGCTGGAAGGAAATATTAAAAAATTATTGTTACCCCTGAATGTTTTCCTCACCTCTTTGTGCTTTCCTGTACCTTCCATGCATTCAAGCATGCTCTTACAGTGCTTTCAAAATGAAAATAAACCTCAAAAAATCCAGATGTGGGTGGGCAATCCCACGAGAGGGGGGGTCAAGTCTATGCCAAGAGTGTCTGTGGTGGGGGAATCAAACATGTGGCCCCAGAAACAGAACTATTTATCAAGGAAGTGCCCAAAGGAGGAGACTGCATTGGAGTAAGACAAAGGCAGGCCCTGGGAAGATGGAAGTGATAAAGGTTCAGAAATGGAAGTCCAGTAAGAATCATTTCCCAGGCTCCTGGTGATGCTGCACACAAGGAAGGAACCCATTTCCAGAGGAAAGAAAGAAAAAGAACTTATCAAGAGGAAAAGGAGCTAGCCTTTGGGACCCATAATCTTTAAAACTCCTACAGGTCTTAAAGATGTGGAGGATGCAGTGGGTGGGAAACAGATTAAGCATCTCCAACCACTAAAACAAGTTATTCATTATCCACAATCCCTTATTTGAAACCCTTGAGTTCAGGTGTGTTTCAAGAGTCAGAATCTTTCGATTTTAGAAAGGTGACTTGGTGTGCATGTTTTCTATTATGTACCACCCACAACAGGGTTTGGAGCTATACCCTTAACGAAACTCACTGATATTTCTGATGCTAACTGTATAGATACAAAGATCATGTGGGAAAAATAAGGATGATAAATAGCTTCATGTAGGATATCAGGTTTTACCCCTCATGACTTCAGGATGGTTCTTGTAGCCAAACAAACTATGAAAGAACTTCTGGATTTCAGAGCTTTTTCTGCTTTCAGAATTGCAGATAAGGGGTTGAGGACTGGTGCAGACATTCAAAACCCTCAAAGCCACTTCCTCAGGCCGAGTCATTACCCAGCAAGATCATGTTTCTGTAATTCTCCAGCATCACGTCTCTGTAGAGGTCCTTCTGGGCCCAGTCCAGCTTGTCCCACTCTTCTCTGGTGAAGTACACAGCCACATCCTCAAAGAACAGCAATTCCTGAAAACACAGCGACTAGTTATAGCTCCCATTCTTACTGTAACTTGTGAGGTACTCCGCAGGTGAGGTTTGATTAAAGAAGGCGACTTGGCCAAGCTCATTAATAAGTAGATTCAGGGACTCCGGTCTTCTGACCTCAGATCACACACGTTCGTTCCTCCGTACTATGGCGTTGACAAACCTTTTCTCTGGAAGGCCGGATGGCAAATATTTTAGGCTTCTCAGACCATTTGGTGTCTCCTGCAATTATTCAACTCTGCTACTGTAGCACAAAAGCAGCCAGAGACTACTGGTAAGTGAATGGGTGTGGCTATGTTCCAAACAAACTTCCTACCAAATCTAGGTCAGTGTGCTGACCCCTGCTCCATACAACACAACCTTTCACAAATAGTGTAGTTCTTCTGCCCCAAGTTCCCTTAGGAAAGAAATGGAACACTCAAATGAGGTCACTGAGGATAGATTAGCATGCAGAATATCCACAAAGGAATGGACAGGCTTAAAGGAAACCAAAAAAGCATGTTGAAGCATGCAGGGGCTGGCTACCCTGGGGAACCATTACTGGACAGGGTCAGAGAGGGGTTATTGGAATCCAGAAAGTTGTTGGAGAGAAACCAAGACTGGAGCTAGGGCCTCAGAGGAAGGCAGCCCAGCAGGGAAGGAGCTGTGGGAATAAACACCCGACATGAGTTTTCCCCAAATCTCTGGTCCCCTGACCCCCTCCTCTTGTCTGACCCCAGAGATCAAACTCTTTCCATCACACCTTCTATGAAGGAAAAATCCTCAAGTTGATAAAGATGGCCCAACCTGAACAGGGGAAGTTAAAGCCATCACCTGACTATAGGGACTATACCGAGGAAGTGGAGGAGGAACCCAGCTCACCTTCCAACATGCGGTCACGAACACAGCTTCCATGGCCTGATCTCTGAGATGGGGCAGAATCACAGCCATCAGGCTAGACTGAAGGAGAAAAAAGATAATGAGTGAGGCCAGCGAGAATCTGATGCTCTTACCAGGCAGGCCTGGAATAGGGAAATCCATCGGGGCCAATAAATCTCAGCTAATTAATACACAGTCACAGTGTTTGCTGCTAGAATATGTGATAAGATGAAAGGAGCCTCTAGAGCCGTCTTTTTAGGAATTTCTGAAGCGAGCTCAGTTTCTAAAGCTTGACCCAAGGGAACCTATGGCCCTGCCCCCACCTCTTCTCCCTAGAACATGTTCTGCAGCACCCCATTGAGAGCCTAAATATATAAAGGGACCAGATCAGAGATCAAAGTAGGACTGACTGGCAACCAGCAGCAACCAGTCTGGAATCCAAACCACAGCCAAAGCAGCAAGAGCCCCAAATCAGGACTTGGTCAATAACTGCTGGCTTAGCCCTAATATTTCTCCCGTCCTCCAATTTAGGCCCAACAGTGGAAGCCAAATATGCTCCTCTATCCAATCACATGGGGTGTCCCGCTTCTATTTATTCAACCTGCCGCCAGCTTTCCCAAGTCAACAGCCTCCAAACTGGGCATATCTGAGCTTTCCCCTTTTTCCCACCATGAAGCTCTCCCCTGCCCGCCTTTGAGTCTCTACCAAACACAAGTGATGGTGGCTGACGCCCTTGCTGTAGCAGGCTCTGAAAGGAGAACCTTTGTTATTCTCATTTGGGTGGGCTTCACTCATTTCCACATCATACAGAAGCAGCTCAAAAAGTGTGAAAATGTTTTGGGGCAGTCATCAGAGAATTCAAGCTACGTATTATATATAAAGAGGTAATTACTGTCAAAAGGAAATTCAGAGAGCTTTACTTGATACAAATATTTTTATTGAGCAAGAAAATTTCTAACGAGAAGACTTAGAAATTCAGTGTTAAGAAGCCGGGCTTTCAGCAGTTACACTCAGTTTATAAAGCATGAGAGGGGTAGCGGAATATGCCACTTCAGAATATTGATTTTTTTGAGCTGCAGGCACTTGAAAAACAAATGCAGGGAGAGGCTTTCTTTTAATTCCCCTCTTCCGCCTAAAGACAGATCCTCCAAAAGGTGCTCAATTGTTCTCAACCACCTCCGTGGGAGTTTCATCAACCAGGTAAGATTGACTCTTGTCAGGAGAGACTAGATATCAACCCCACACGCAGACAAACTTTGTTACAAACTATCAGATCTCCCATCTATCCTTCTAAGGGCCCATTCATCTTTCCTAAAAATCATTTCTTCGCCTCTAAGAGGCCTAGGTCCCCCCTCCCCTTTCCCTATTATTATGGTACATAGGCCTGAATTCAAAGCCCCTAAGGAGTTACTTATTTTTCCCTGAGTATCTCCCAGGTACACATGGTAATAAACTCATGTTTTTCTCTCTGTCTTTGGTTGCAGGGGTCTTAGCTAAGAACTGAGGATAGACTTGCTTTCCTCTCCTACAAGTGAATGAGGAGATGCTCTGCTTTGTGTTACTACTGGTTACTAGAAACTTACATTCCCTTTGTGGTAGCACTACACAAATTTACTTGTTTGTAGCTTATTGGCTAGGAAGCTGCAAGGTCACCCAGGCAAGAAAGCTTGTGTTTCCCTTTAGGACGGAGTCAGCACTTTTGTGGAAATTAGGACAGTTTACATCGTGGTTCCACAGCTATGGGTGGTTAGCCTAGGGGTATGCCCAAGCTGTGGCCTTTTTTCTTTAACATTATACAGAAATAATTATATCATATTATATAAACAAAAAAATTATCTAACATTTAACACACACACACACACACACACCCATATGTATTTCTTGTGCTTTTCTGGGCACCGGTGAAATTGTTTATGTAAGTGCATTTTAAAGAAATCCCCTCACACACCATTCACCTTCCCCAAAAACACTGTTTGGAAGACCCTCTGCCTCTTAAGCAAGGAGACACTCCAAAAAAATGTCCCAATCAACGGCTCCAAGACAGGGGAACGGACCTCAACACTTTCTTTACCCAAACTATATGATCTACTGTGAACACTGTGCATTCGGAAGTGAGAATCTAAAATGCCACTTCACAATAATGTGAACCGCTTCAATTTTAAATCACATCTCGTTTTCCCCTACGACAAACCCAAACCAAACCGTAGTATTACCCAGCCATTCATTCACTGGACTTCTAGTTCTTTCTTAATATTTTAGACCGGAAAACATGCATAAGCTGGCACCTTCAGGAACACGCTCAGTAAATTACTTTCCCCGCAGGCGGTGTGTATGTGTCTCGAGCCCTGACACCTTCAGTGGCGCGGCCACCGCGGCTTCCCCGCGACACCCACCCCTCCCATCACGCTGGCTCCTTTCTCCCCAAACCTGCTCGGCGCCTCCTCCAGGAAGTCCTCAGTGTCCCCTTGCGACAGTCTCTCGAGGTTCCCAGTCGGACCCGGGATGTGGTCTGCGCCCCTCAGCGAACCCCTCAGCTGACAGAGCGAACACGGAAGTTCCCAGCGCCTCGCGTCTGCTCCACTCCAGCGCGCAGGGAAGAGCGTCCCCCGCCCGCGTACCTTCTAGGAACCGCGGAGGATTCGCAACTCTCTGGTCGGGTTGAGAGAGGGGCAGCTTCCCGACTCATGCACCCGCCTCCCCGGCAGGACCAACCAACGGCCGCAGGCGGTGCCAGCGCAGTCACGTGACTACCGGGCCCGTTCCCGCCCACCGGGCCGTCGAGAACCGCCTAGTAAGGAATCGGCTGAGGCTTTAAAAGCGCTAATCTCAAATGTGTCAGAACCTGGAAGGGAGGGCCTCGTGCAATTGGATATCTTTAAAAGCTCCTCTTCTGAGTCCAATGTAGAGAGACCAACTTTATGAGTGCCAAGCTGGACATAACCGTACAAGGCAAAAAACAGTATGTTGAATACAATGGAATGTTTGTTATACACGTATGTGTTTTTACTTCAACATAAAAATGTGAAAAATAGGTACTTATCTAAAATTATGTCATTCGGGATTATTTTTTTATTACATGAATGCTATTATTTAAGCAACCCGGAACTACTTAACTGGAAATTAGTTGTAATTGAGAGTAGGACTAATTAATGTTAGATAGGATGCTATATAGTTAAAAAAAAAAAGTATACAGATTTAAAGAAAAAAAGCTTTTGACGTATTGTGTGAAATCTCCCTTTAAATCTTGATTCCCGTGGGCCATGTGTCACCAGCGTCGCGCTAGTTGTTTGACTTGAGACAAATTATTTAATAACTCTGTACCTTAGTTTCCATACACTTAAAATGAGGACACTAGTACTGTGAATTTCACAGGGTTGTTAGGAGTACGGTAGTGCCCACCACCTTACCTTGGATTTCACTTTCTCTGGTTTCAGTTACCCAAGGTCAACTGTGGTCCTGACCAGAAGCAGATAATCATAGGGTGAGAAGGTCAATAGTGGCTTAGCTACCTCACAGACGCCTACACCATTCACCTCACTTACATGAAGGGTGGGTACAGTACAATAAGATATTTGAGAGAGAGACCACATTCACATAACTTTCATTACAGTATATTGTAACAAATCATTCCATTTTTTTATTGTTGGTTCTAATCTCTTGCTGTGCCTAATTTATAAGTTAAGCTTTATCATAGGTATGTATATATAGGAAAACAGTATATTTAGGGTGTGGTACTACCTGGAACCATCCACTGGTGGTCTTGGAATGTACCCCTCAGAAATAAGGGGGGGACTACTGTATTAAGAGTTAATGTATGTTGTTAAAAAGAAAAGGACAAGCCCAACAGGGTCACTTCTCCCGGGCCAAGTCACCAAACTGGGACTTAATTCTAACCTAATTGCAGTTTCAGCCTCTCTCAGGAGTGGAGTTTTAAACCGGTCAGTATGCAATCTCCTAACCATCAGTTATGTAATCTGCTCAAGACCCCCTGCTCTTCCTCCTAAGGGAGATGACCTTACCTGAAACAATCTCTGATCTTTTGCTAATAACTGCCACACCCTCCTATCTATAAAACCTTCCATTTGTACAACTCCTTGGAGCATCTCTCTACTTGCTAGATGGGATGCTGCCTCATTCATGAATTGCCTAATAAGACCAATTATATCTTCAAATTTACTTGGTTCAATTTTGATTTTTAACAATGTAAAGTGCTTATAACAATACCTGGCACACAGTAAGCGTTCCTGAAGTATTAGGGAGAAAACCTTCAGTTTATTTCAAACATCTTTAGATGAATACAGATTTTCATAACTCAGTGTTGTAGCAGTTTGAATTTCCAAAAGACAAGATAATTAGGAAATACAATGAGCTCATTCATTCAGATATATTTGTTGAGTGCCTACAATGTGCCAGGCTCTGTTAACTTTCAAATATTACCCATTTAAGTGTTACCCAATGTGTTTAGGGCTCAGTCCATGCAAGTGTTGCAGACTCAGACAGAAAAACCATTTGAGCTTTTGACACTCCTACTGTGCCAGAATGACAACACTGGAGACTTGGGGGCCTCAAACTCAGAGATAGTTTCTCTATCAAGATATTTACAGGTATCTGAAGCTACATGGAATGGGAGGCTAACAACCTATACTAAAACACTGAGGAATTTTCCAGTCTTCCAGTGCTACTGAGATAAAGACCATTCCAGGGAGATTAATAATAGTAAGTCCTATAAGCAATAGTTTCTATTACTACTGTTTAAGATCAGTGATCCTTTCAGATATTGATGGGGTTTTTTTTATCTCTAGAAGTGCCATTTATTTCTTTTTATTACCTTGTATTTTTCTGTTTGTTACGTTTATGTTTTAAATCTTTGAGCATATTACTAATAATTATCTTAAATAATTATTTAAGTTAAAATAATTGTCTCCTAGCACCATCATTTCTGTCATTTTGGGGTCTGTTTCTATTTACTGATTATTTGCTTACTTTCGGATTACATTTTCTTGCTTCTTTACATACTATTAACTTTTGGTTGCTAGACATTATAAATTTTACATTGAGTGTTAGACTTTGTTATCTTTCTTTAAAAAGCATCAGAACCGTGCAATCCAGAAATTCCACTTCTGGGTAAATAGCCCAAAGAATTGAAAGCAGTGACTCAAACAGATATTTGTATAACCATGTTCATAATAGCATTGCTCACACTAGCCAAAAGTTGGAAGCAACACAATTGTCCTGGACAGATGAATGCATGAGTGAACTGTGGTGTATCCATACAATAAATAGTGTATTCAGCCTTAAATATGAAGGAAATTCTGACAGATGCTATAATATGAATGAACTGTGAAGACACTATGCTAAGTGAAATAGACCAGACACAAAATATTGTATGATTCTACTTAGATGAGGTCTCTCTAGAGTAGTCAAATTCATAGAGACAGAAATTAGAGGGTGGTTTCCAGGGCCTGGGAGAAGAGGAATGCGGAATTAGCATTTAAGGGGACAGAGTTTCAGTTTGGGAAGATGAAAAAAGTTTTGGAGATGGATGGTGGTGATGGTTGCACAACAATGTGAATGTGCTTAATGGCACTAAAGTTAAAAATGACTAAAAAGATACATTTCATGTTATGTATATTTTACCACACAAAAAATGTTTCCCCCCAGGAGACAGTTCAGATTACTTTCAAATTAGCTTGATTCTTCTAAGGCTTATTTGAAAGCTTTAGAAGTCTGAGTCACCACAAAAACAGTGCATCCTTGGCCTGAAAGCTTGAGCAAATCTTGAAGTACTCTAGGGCTAAGGCATTATCCTTCCAGGTTCTCTATTGAATGCTTCAAGTGTTCAGAGGACTCCCTATTGTGGGTTGTTGGGACATGAACATCTCCCAATAATGTGTGAGTTCAGAAATATTCAGCTTAAATCTTCTTGCTCATTCTTTGCCTGGCACGGATTCTGCCAGGAACAGACTCAAGAGGACTCCTTATGGAGATGATTATTCTAGAGTTTTTTTTTCCCCTCTGCGTACCTTCTGGCCATCTAGGATTCTGTTACCCAAAAACCAGC
The DNA here is from genome assembly GCA_029783875.1 of Phataginus tricuspis. Lineage (NCBI taxonomy): Eukaryota > Metazoa > Chordata > Mammalia > Pholidota > Manidae > Phataginus > Phataginus tricuspis. Next base: position 5,879,200 of record JAQQAC010015366.1, read on the forward strand.
TATCTCTACTTCCTCGAGTGCAAATTTCTGTCTCTTTATCTCCGAGAGCCTGCCATGGTCTGTCTGTGTTCTACCTCCCCTGCGCTGTGGACTAGAAAGTGCCTCTAGATAGAAAGCCAGGGCAACAACAGGGCTCACCTCATATCATTCCTTTTTCTTTGGGATCACAGGTCTGCACTGCCTGTTATCCAAGGTCTGAAGACATTTTTTCATATAGTCTGTCTACTTTTACAGTTTTTACATGTCCAGTAAGTCAGTCCAGTCTTATTAACTGCATCATGGCCAGAAGAGGAAACTCAGTATAGTTTTAATGCACATTTCTTTTATTATGAGTGTAGTTGAAGTTTTAATATGTTTAAATTATATTAAAAAGAAGCAACAGGCCCCGAATGGAACCACTTAGTTAATTTTATGACATCAAACCAAGATTTATACCTGACCTGAGAATGCAGTTTGGAGCTTCTCCAGGAATGTAGGCCTAACTATACCATCTGGAATTTCCTGGTCAGTACCAATGAGGTAATCCTCTTAATAGACCCTAGCATCCCCCAAAGGAAGGTAGAAACAATCCTTTTTTTTTCTTTTCATTTTCCTTTGCCAGAAGTAGTCCTTTTTTCATTTATGACTTCCTTGTCCCACCCTTCTCTGTCTTTAAAATCTTTTCCCTTTAGCCCTCTAGGGCCCTTTTTATTGCTAGATAAGATGCTGCCTGATTGATGAATAGTGCAGTAAAGCCAATTAAAATTTCCTTGGTTGAATTTTTTTTACAGTTTCATTTGTATTTTTTTCAGCGAACTATGTATAATTGTATTTTGTGTTTTTTTTTTCTCTTGGGGTAAAGATTATAGATTTTGAATTTTGGGACGACATGAGAAATATTTCTCCATTCCCAGATTAAAAAGTGAATTCACGCATGGTTTTTGGTTTCTTCTTCCTCCTGCTCCTCCTCCTTTCCTCTTCTTCTTCTGCTTCGTTAATATGTAAATTTCTGATACATTTGGAATTTAATGTAATGGAAGTTACAGATTTAAATTTAATCTTTTCCCCAAAAGTTTTCCAGTAAAATGAAAATTATATTTGTTTACAAGCCTGTCTTTCACCATTGATATAAAATACCGCTTGCGTCATACACGAAATCTTCACATACTCTTGGATCCATATCTGGACTTTCTATTCTATTCCATTTGTCTATCCATATGCCAGTATCCCACTATCTTAATTAGTCGTAGAAAAATGTACTTGCTCTTTTTCAGAGTTTTTAAATCATTGTTATTACATTTGTTATCTTTCCACATGAGCTTTAGAATTAATAAATAGAACTACAAGAAAAAAAACCACTTTATTGGTATGCTAACATTATAAATTAACTTAGAGATAATTAACATCTTTATGACACTGAGTCTTCTTATTTAAGAATAATTGTCTTTTCATTTATTCAAGTCTACTTTTTGCTTTCAGGACTATTTTAAGGCTTTCCTCATAAAAGTTTTTCACATTTCTTAGTAAGTTTTTTCTCAGTTTAATCATTTATGTTGTTGTTATAAATGAGTTCTCATTTGTAACTTTTCTAAGAATTTTATGTATACGAGGCTACTAATTTTTATATGTAATTTCATACCTTGCTACATTACTAAATTTCTTTTGGTTTGGGCTTTGTTTGTTTTTTAAATTCTTTTATGTTTTCTAGGTACATAATAGATCTAGTTTTCTTTTTTCTTTTGAAATTTTAGGCTTCTAGCTGCCTTTTCCTGCCAATTGCATTGGACAATGCCTCCTGTATATTAAATGCTAATGGGAACAATAATCATCCTTGCATTGCTTCCAAGATTAGTAGACTTGCCAGTAATGTTTCCCCATTAAGTAAAATGCTGGCTTTGAAACAGTGTTATGTATATTTTACTATGTTAAAGTGGAACTTATCAATGTCATTTTAATGAACTTTGTAAAAAAAATTAATAGGTGTTGATTTTTACTAAATGCCATTTTAATACATATAGAAGTGATCATGTTTTTTCTCCTTAGACATATTAATAGATTTTCTAATATTGAACTGTTCTTGCATTTTTGGAATGAACTCCATTTGGTCATGATGTTTTTAAATGTGATATACTGGATTCTGTTGGCTGATTTTTTTTAGTACTTTTATGTCAGTATTCATAAGTTAGGATGGTTTATAGTTTTATTTTTGTGCAATTCCTAATAAGCCTTAATATAAATTTTATACTTACTTAAAATATGGAAACTTCCCCCCTCCCCCATTTTCTGTTAAGTTTAAGTAGTACTGGGATAATCAAACTGTTAATTTTAGTAGAATTCCATTGTGAAACCATGTGAGTTTAGATTTTTTTTTAATAGCATTCTTTATTTCTTCTCTAAGGAAGTTGCTCTGCTTAGACTTTCTTTACTGGGGCCACTTTTGGTAAATTATATTTGTATGGAAAATTATCCATTTTATCCAGGTCTTAAAAATTTATACAAATGGAGCTAATATATTATGCTTTTGTATTTTAATTTAGAAATATGATATTGGTGATAGATTCTCTCAAGATGCTTGAGTGGATGAGATCTGAATCATAGGAATGCCTTGAAAATGAATGGGATAACCTCCAGAGAGGAAGAATGGGTGGGTTAGGATACAATAAATCTAAAAAAAGTTAAAGGTTTGGTTGTTTCTATTTTATCTGCATGGTCTGATGCAAAGGTACCTGTTGAATTTGAAAACAGGCAAAAATGGATTTCAGGAATTTCATTTGTCATTTGCTCCATTTATTTGGCTTTCCTGGTTCTCCTACATTTTGATAGTGTTACTCTAATACATTATATTAAATGGAAATGAAATTAGAAAAGATTTACTGAGCACTTAGGATGTGTCATTGCTGGTTCACAAGATCCGGGGGAGCTTCCCGGGTGTAATCTGAAATCAGCCCCACATGTGGAGGGCAGGGAGAGACCGAGGAAAGAGGCAAACCACTCCAGATTGGTAGGTGGCAGGTTTAACAATAAGGGAATCTACATACGAGGCTGTCTTGGGTGGCTGCAAGACGATTAGCTTCTGGCACCCATCAGCAAAATCTCAAAATCTTATATAGAGGCCTTAACTGGGTTCAGTCATGTCTGCCATCCAGATGGTCTCAACACACAACACTCAAGGCAAGACTCTGTTCTCGGCGGGAGGAGAGGGAGTAAGGAGCCCCAGATTGCTGGGGTCCAGCTCACAGATCACGTGTTCTCGACAATCTCCCCCAACTGCCATTTACCCCTCTTCCTTGATCTCTGTATCTTCTGGGAATTGGGTTATTTTTTCAGATGTCTGAACTGCCTCATAATTGTATTCTTATTTTTCACAGAAGGTGGAGACCATGAGTAGGGATGGAACTTTAGTTTTTCAGTAGTGCATTATGGCTTTCTATTCCTTCCCAATCAATACCTTATTTGTCAACCCATGTCTCATAAAAATATGCTCACAATTAGCCTTCTGCAAATCCTTTAGACCATAAATTTAGTAAAAGTGGAGCCTCTTTTCAACTAGCATGCCCCGCTGCAGTGTTCCTGCCACCATCTTTTCTGATTAAGCAGCATCTGTTCAGATTGGGTGGTGCCATGCCATACATCAGTAACTATTTTCAGTATCACTCTCAACTTAGGGTGTCCTGTGTTGGAAGACTGCCTTTATGAGGAGTTTCTGTGCATCTGACATTTCTCACCTGTCTATATTTGTTTAGCTTAATGTGATCTAATAGCTGAGATAATTTTTAAAAGTTATCTAATGACTGTAGAGTCATCTCTTCTTTAAACATCTCTGAACATTCTTTTTAGGGCTCAGCGGAATGGCACAGCACCTGGCAATAAATATGAAGGGGAATAATGTGGCACTTGAAGCTAATATGGAGATGCTCTCCATAGCCTCCATGGCCTTCCCTCTGGTGCTGTGGGAAGGAAGAAGAAAAGGGATCCAGAAACTGCAGAACACCAGGATGTTGAATGTAATGGGCTTGGCTCCACTGAAGGAGTCAATGAAGGCTCCTAGCCAAAAATGCCCCAGTGACACTCACAGGCACCAGGAAGCCCATGTAGCCCATGACACAGGAGTAAGCAGTCAGGGAGCCCTTGTTACCTTCAGCGACAGTGAAGCCTGGCTCAGAATGAGTCTTTGTTTAGAAACAGGGAGAAGTCCCCAGCCAAATCCCACAGATTGGTGCTTGGATCAAGTGAGCAAACAATGGTTTTAAAGATTGTGGGTCCCGTACCATCCTTATTCTACTCCAAGGCTTCTTGGCTCTGAATGCCAGGGCTACAGTGATAGTTTTGGCTAAAACAGAGGAAATTATTCCAAAACCTGTTTGTTGAAGGAGGCAAGTGGCTGTTGTAGTTCAACCAATAAAAAGCAAAGAACAGAAGCAGAAGATGAGAGATGAGGGTGTAGCTGAGGCCTCTTATTGGCTTTGACATAGGAGAGTCACACTACCTTACATGAGTATGAGAACTAGAACCATGAGGATGGGAAAGAAAATGCTCACAGAGGACAGGGTCATTCCCAAAGATTCTTCAAATGCTAGAAATATTTCTGCTTTGGGGGAGCAGTGGTTCCTCTCCTTGTGTGGATACTGACCGTCCAGACACTGCACGCACTATATGGAGTCCAAGTAACCAGATAAGGAATGACTTCATATCTTGCCGTCTCTAGAATCTCTCTCCAAGCCAAGATAATGATCATAGCAATACATTTCTTTTAGTATGGAACTATACTTCTCTCCTGCATGGGAATTCCAAAATCTTAGAAGTGAATTTCCTTCCTATAAATGAAAAGACGGTCATTAATAGATAGTCTAGTACTTTGCATTGGTCATTTTATGGGTTAATCTGAGCAACCATTATTATATTTGGCAATGTTCTTTTAGCTGCAACTAATGATGATTCAGACAAGCTTAATCACCATGGAAATATCTATTATAGTCGATCATCGAAACATACATTCCTTACATTTTTCAGCAACTTTCTATACTCTCAGAAGAAAAGCTAATGTAATCCTCAATACCCTGCATTCTTTGGCTTCTGCCTCATTCACACACTGCTTTCATGCTCCCCCCTTATTGCTTTTGTAACTTTAGCCACGCTGCCCGTTTTTAAACTGACATGTTCCTTCTTGCCTCAGGACCTTCTCACATTCAGTTCTTTTCTAGAAATACTCTTAACCTGTTTTTCATTTGGCATCTCCCATCGATAATAAATATCATAGCTTCAACATTACTCTCTCATGGATGCTATCATGTGTTCTAATATATTATATTATTATTTATGCATGGTAAGGCCAACATATTACGAGGCAATTGCCATTGAAAAGTATTTTGCTAGACTCACAGTTCTTCCTGGGAGGGCACCGCCTTGGACATGCACACAATCTTCTAGACTATGAGGGACACGTGATTTTTTTTTAAGCCTGACTTTATAGGAAGTTGTTCTTGAGTCAGAAAAGCTTATTGTTATGCCCCCTAGTACCAGTGAGGCTTCTGCCCTTTGTTGATTGATGTGAGGCTTGGAGATGGTTTTCAGATCTGCCCATGTCCTGTTCTGACTGCCCCTCTGTGGGTACAGCCTCAGCTTATGCACAGCATTCTTGACCCTTGGGCTTGTTGACCTAAAAACAAGAAACAAGTTCAAGAGGCAAAACATTTATTTGGGATCAAAGAATTACAATTTGGGGCACCCAGATTTAGGTAGAAACCCAAATAGTATCCTAATTACAAAAGGTGGACTAAAGGTTTTGATGGGGAAAAAAGAGGCAGTAAGTTATTTTTAAGAAGGGTTCATTGGTGCTGACAAGCAGGGCTAGATTTGTACTTCATTGATTGATCAGGCAAGTGGTCGCTAGGCAAAAGTTCACTTTTATCCACCTTTTCAAACAGGATATTCTCATTCTTGCTGACTCCTAGGAAAGTTGGCGGTTTGGCCTAGTTCCAAAGTTCAGGAAACAGAAGGGCAAGGCAGTTCCTCTGAATTGGCTGTTCCAGCTTGATTTTTTTTTTTTTTGATGGTTAGCATTTTTTAGCAATAAAATATTTTTTAATTTAGGTATGTACATTGCTTTTTAGAAATAATGCTATTACACACTTAACAGACTATAGTACAGTGTAAACATAACTTTTTTTTTTTTACAATTTATTTTATTTTAGTATCATTAACCTACAGTTACATGTGCAATATTATGGTGATTAAACTCCCCCCTTCATCAGGTCCCCCCCACCAACCCTATTACAGTCACTGTCCATCAGTGTAGTGAGATGAGAATCACTACTTGTCTTCTCTGAGCTGTACAGTCCCCCCCGTGCCCCCCCCACCCTATGTCTGCCAATCGTAACCAGCTTGATTTTTAAAATGGCTCTTCATATGTCATTTTCCACAGGGTTGACTTTGAACCCGGGAGGGCTTTTCTCGGCTGACCCTTCCTGGTCCTCTCTGTTAAATTTCTGTGTCCTCTGCTGTTTAGCTTGTGGCTGCTAGTATCGCGGAGTGAGAAGGCTCCTCTTACTTGTTCTCCACCAAGATTTCCATTGTTTCTGATGTGCCTTTGGATGTGGAATTCTCCATGCTCTGTCTCTATTCCAAATAAAGTCAGTCCTACCAGGCAGAACTAGGGAGCTTCTATCGCAGCCTGCCTCTCCCCCTGGCCAGAACCTCTATACCACTGCAGAAGAGCTGGAGGGACAGCAGCCACTTCTCTCGGAGTAGTTCTTCTGTTCACTGGAGGTGCTGACCCCTAGACTTCTTGGTTTGCTCCTGGTGGAGTGGCATTTCCACCCTACAAATGAGCTCAGGCAGGGAACGTGAGAGCATTAAGACCCCGGTGTTTTTGGCCTGCCATGCATAGTGTGGCTGGGCCCTGAATAGATCTTCTGTAACAAGTATTGAGGAAGATGAGAAACAGTGATCTGCCCCTCCTAGGGGCAGTTTTGCCCTAGAAACTGTAGCCCTAGATTGGGAGCTTGGTGAGGAAGGAACTGCTAGAAAAAACAACAGGATTCAGATGACCATCAGTAACATCAACCATGGGTAAAGAATAGCCTCCCTTTACCACTTATAGATCCAGGGAGTATATTGCACTTTATAGATACAAGGTTAATCAGTACTAAACACCAAAAATATCTAAACCCACATTTGTTTGACAGTGTAACAGATATACTAAGGAAAGCTACTTTTCCAGACCACAAAATTGTTTCTTTGAATGTAACAAACAATTTTATGTCATGTGCCATGGGTAAAGTCTTTTTATATTTTAAGACAAGACTGAGTCTTCTGAAATACTGTGGTATGAATAATGATTTAGCAAATATCAGAAAATAAATCCAACAGAACTTAGAAGATAGAATCTAAGTCCATATGCAGAGAAGACCTGAGCTTGGTTCCCATGTATGTACCATTACCTGTGCTGTCTGAAAACTGCACTTCAGGGCAAGGTCTGCAGTTGAAGCAGTATTAGGGCCACTCAGGTGGGGGATGTAGTCTATCAAAAAATAAACAATAGTTCTAAATTTTCATTAGGTCTAATTTGCCATTTTTCTTTTTCTGTTAGGGTTATTGCTTCTTTGTCCTAAGAAATCATATGGTAATCTCCATGCTTTCTTCTAAGTGTTTTATAGTTTAGTTTTTACATTTAGGCCTCTGACCATCTCTAATTAAATTAATTTTTGTATCTACAGTTGACCCTTGCGCAACATGGGTTAGGGGCATTAACCACCCCACCACACACACAAAAATCCACTATAGGTTTTGACTCCCCAAAAACTTCCTATTGTTGACTGAAAGACTTACCAATAACACAGTTGATTAACACCTATTTTGTATATGTATCATACACTGTATTCTTGCAATAAAGTAAGCTAGAGAAAAATTTTTTCAAATTGTCACAAATCTCAGAAATAATTTTCAAATATATTTATTGAAAAAAAAATCACATGTGAATATATTCATAAACGATGTATCCGATAAGGGGTTGACATCCAAAATATATAAAGAACTCATGCACCTCAACAAACAAAAAGCAAATAATCCAATTAAGAAATGGGCAGAGGATATGAACAGACACTTCTCCAAAGAAGAAATTCAGATGGCCAACAGGCACATGAAAAGAAGCT
>JAQQAC010015366.1:5887828-5914352 GCA_029783875.1 Phataginus tricuspis
GCATGCATTAAACCAGCCCCTCTGCCTTCGGTTTATGATGTAGAAGGAAGGACTGAAGGGAAAAGAGGCTATGAGTTGCCCTATCTCTGCCTTTCCTTCTATGTCATTTTGGCTAATGCAGGGACGTACCAGGTAGGAAAGGGCGCGTTAGGGTTCCCTGGCACCTCATTTTTGCATTCTGCGCAAGTTCTGGTGTGAACAGAAGCAAGGTTGTCGGCAGCCCTTGAGATGCCATGCTTGCCTTACACTTGCTTTGAGCCTTGCTGGACCTCTGCCCCCATGAGGCCCCCGGGATTCCGTGCCCATGGGGCACTGCCAACACTATGCTAACCAGGCGGCCTGCAGATGGACCCACATTCCAAGGACCCCCTCAGGTTTTTTCTCATGCTCATTGTTGTGTGGATTTCACTTACAACACATGTGTAAAGATAAAATCATTAAGAACTTCAGGATGCAGCCGGGGAGGAGGATTTACCCAAGTGCGGAGCCTTTCTGAGCGCAGGGCGGCGTGTGGCCCTGAAGTGGGCCCTGCCAGGACAGCACGGTTGGCTCCTCCGCCTGTTGGCACACCTGTAGTGCCCATGTTCAGGGCTGTTCCTTTTAGTGACCAAAGGAGACTGCCAGAGCCCTAGAAGCCCCACCCAGGCCCACCTGGGACACCCCAAGGCCAGCCAAAGCCATTATCCCTGCATGGCCTTCCTGGGGAACGGGCAAGCTTCTGCCTCAGGGGCCCATTTACTGCCCACCCCCAGCTCTTCCTCCCACCCAGAAAGCAGAGACCTGCCCCCCAGCCCTGCTGCTCCTGAGTTACACAGCCTTGGGTAGGGTCCGCCCCTCAGAGTCTCGGTTTCCCTGGGGTGACAGAGGCAAGGCTGTGGGATGCCTGACCTGCTTCGGAAGCTTGCCATTGGCCAGGCCAGGGGAGCAGTTGTCCTCCCTTGTCCACCTCTTTGTCACACTCAGGGACCTCTTAGGAATTGGTTGGTGTCCGCGGTCATGCAGCCTGGCCGCCTTCCTGGAGTGGGGGGTGTTCATCCCAAAGTACGCCGGTTTCCTACCCAGTTGGAGTTTCCGCGGACACAGCCATAGTTTCACTAGCATTGTGCTTGTATTTAGGTCAGGCCTATTTAAATTCCGCTGGGACTAGCGCTGGGCTGAGACCGCCTTCCAGGGCTGACACAGAGAAGTATTGGGTTGGCTCATCCCAGCTGGGCTGCTGGAGGGAGGCAGCAGAGGGAGGGGTGGGGAGGCACAAAGGGGCAGGCGGCCTTGGTCCCCAAACCCTGGCACATCTGGGGCCCCTTCACCTTGTCCCTTCCTGGCAGGGACCCCAACACACACACTTAGCTGGTGAGGAGGGGAAAGAATCCTGGACTGAGCACCAGGGGACATGGTCTATGTTCCACAAACGTGCAGTATGGTTTTGGTAAGTGATGCTATCTCCTGCCTCAGTTCCCATACCTGTGCCATGACAGGCTGCTTCGGTCATGCTAGACAGCACTTCTAGGTCCGTGTCCCTGTGGTTCAGAGCCCAGCTGGGGCTCCAGGGCAGCCCCCTGTAGCTGTGTGACCCTGTCAAGGTACAAAACTTCTGTGTCCGGGTATCCCCAGCTGCAACATGGGGATAAAAATGGGACCCATCTCAGGCTGTTGGGAATGAGACGACAGAGGCGCATAAGGGCAGTCATGTGGCCCCGCCCGGAACTCAGTTAACTGCTCGGCAGGAGGTAACAGTAGGTTATTTCCAGCCGCAGTCATCCACCCAAGGTGCCCCTCACCTCACCAGCCAACATCAGCCCAGGCCCAGCGTGGAGACCGGGTGCTCACTGACATTCTGACTGCCAGGATCCTTACCCGGCCAGAGTGAACCTAACCTGCGTCTCTCACCAGATCTGGTAATTAATACCGTTGGTGGTTTTTATTGGAATGAAGCAGGACCTGCACATGACTTGCTTTTTCATTAATAACCAGCCTCCCTCCTCACTCCCCTCCCCTCCTGCCGCTGTCCTTGAGGACAGGCTTGGGTGGGGAACTGGGAGTCCCCTAGGCCGGTTCAGCCAGCTCCGAAGGGAGAGGCGCACGCGGGGCCGGGGAGACAGCCCCATGGTGGCTCCCCTACAGACAGACGCCACCAGCAGTCTCTGTGCTGGATGGCCCAGGGGGTGCCCCAGGTGGCCCCAATCTCAGGGGCTTGTAGCCGAGGGTGGGCAGACCCACAGATGCATCAGTCCCAAGAGCAGGTGCTATAGGAGAAGTCTCTGGAAGAGCAGAGCCAGACACAGCCAGCTTGGCCTGGAGGTGCCGGGAAGGTGCGTTTGAGCTGATGCTTGGGTGATGACGTAGCTCTCCTGCTGGAAAGGAGGCGCAGGCTGTTCCAGGCGACAGGAGTGGCCCTTGCAAGGCTCAGAGCCTGGGAGAGGCCCGGCCATTCAGAATGGAGGTTCCCTTGGCTGGAGCACTGGACAGTGCTGGGTATGTGGCAGGAGATGAGGCCAAGGGACCAGGCCGGATGGGCCGTGAGTGCAGGGCTGAGGCCTGGCTTTATCCAGAGGGCAACGGGCAGCCTCAGCAGGTTATATACAGAAGAGTGACATGGTCAGATCTGATTTTTAGATCATCACATGGGTCCAGTACATGAAAGGGGCTAGTGGTGGGCAGGAGGACAGGGGCAGGGTTGCAGCTGGGGTCCCGGAGCTGTTAGAGTGGGGGGAGGGGCACCAGGAGCCCAGGAGCCATGACCTTCTCTATGCATAGGGCCTGGCAGCCTCCCCCCCTCCCCCCCCCCCCCCGTCCCAATTTACCTCCTTCCTCTGCTGCTTTTCATGTAGCAATCTTGTTGACATTTAAATGAGCATCTCCAATCTGGGCTTCTTTGCATAATTTCCCTCAATTAACATTTCCAAGGTGCCAAAGAAGACTGCACACATCCCTCCGCAAGCGGCCACCCCCCCACTCTGGGAGAGACCCCATTTCAGCTTCACTCCCAATGTCCTAAGCGGAGTCCCAGTCAGGGAAATATTGAGCCTGTCTGAATGTGCTCAGGCAGGCCCTTGGCCTCTGTGGGTCTCAGTTTCCCCATTTGTGAGATGAGGGCCTGGGTGGCATGATTCCTAAGGAGCACTGCCCACTCCAGGCTCAAAACCACACAGTCCCCTTTCCTCCTGGCAAACTTGGGAGGGTGACAAGGATGATGCACCCATTTAACAGTTGAGGAAGCAGACCCAGAGAAGGGGAGGGATTTGCTGTGGTCACTCAGGGCAGTGGCAGCATGAGACCCAGTCCTTCCCTCTCCACACATAGGGCCGCCTGAGCTCTGTGGGCTCCGGGGCAGGTGGGGAGAACAGACCCGCACAGGGCAATGATGAAAGGGAAAGTGAGGAGAACCAGGGTCACAGGCCCTGAGGGTTGAGGCAGCCAGGAAACCCTTTTTGCTCTGCAGGTCTCAGCCCCACTTGCCTCTTCTGAGATCTCTTGCTTCTCTGAGTTACGTTATCCCTTCCTGTCCACATTGCCCGTTGTTGCCCAGTCCTTTCAGGGCCCTTCTCCCAGGATGTTCTGGTGTCCTGGCTAGACTGTGGCTTCACTGAGGGCAGGGATGGAATTAGAGGTGCTTATAACAAGGCAAAAAGGCGGGAAGTGCTTCTGCGCACCTGACGGGAAGCTCTGGACAACAGCCACTCCCTGGTGAGCTAGGACAAGGTCTCAAAGTGGCACGGGGTGCCCACCCAGGCTCCACAGTTCAAGTCCCTGGGCTGCCCTTTGGGAGTTGTGGAACAGTCACCCAGCGTATGCACTGGGAGCTCCTGACACACAGGGAAATGCTAAGCTGGTGAAGCAGTCCATGTCACAGTACCTTTTATTGAGTATTAATTCTTAGGATATGAAAGGATTCAAGGGCGCCAGGCAAAGGTCGTGGTTAGGAATGCAGAGTGTACCCTCTTCAGTGGTACTTCCGTAGCCGCTCATGTTCTAAGGGTAGAAAGGTAAAACAGTTAACTTTTTCAATAGGTATAGTGAAAGCACAAGATAACAGGGAGGGAAGTGGGCTAAAAAATCCCAGGAAGCCATCCTGAGAATATTTTTCAGATGACACAGAACCTGCTTACCAGCTACTCAGCATAACAGTAGACGTGGGGCATGACGGCACCTCAGGAGCTGACCTACCTAGGCAGTCCCTTCCTTCCCAGAACACACACTCACACAAACAGTCCCCAGTAACCCATCCTTCAGAGCCAGCATCGCCGCGAGTGCCACAGACTGGCAGGGAGCTTGGCACTGCCATAAACCACCCTTGAAACAGTGGCCACTGTCGACACTTCCCGGCATCTCCTGCCAGACCAGTTCCTCTCAGGTCTCAGAATCAGGACCAGCTATGCTTTTCCAGGGCACTGCACAGACAGCAGGCTGCACCACTCCACGTGTCCCTCTGCACCGGCTGGCCGGCTAAGGAGATGAAGCCAGATTTCCCACCATCCCATGGCAGAGCCTGCAGCGCCTGGCAGAATGCTTCCTACCTTTACCCACCTTCATCTTATTTCCCTGTCTTTATTTTCTCTTTGCACAATTTCCTCACTTAAAATAAGCCTATATCCTGGTAAGTCCCTCCAATTCTTTGCTGCCTGTGAACAAGTACTGCCCTCCTGGGAGACTGAAGGCAAACCAATCCCCAAGACACTCACTGAGCTCCTTGTAACAGCGGCAGTAGTTGAAAAGCACGTAAGCTGCCAGCACCATGGAGATCCCAGCGACGCTGCCTTTCTTCACGTTGACATACTTGTTGTAATACCGGTAGTAGCCTGCCAACAGGAGAGGAGGTCGTGGCCCTGCTTAGCTGTGAGTGTGTCACACAGTGCAGTCCAATCTGGCCTAAATGTGGGGACCCAGTCCTGCGCTGGCTCTCCAGGCCGCTTGCCCTCCCCCCGCTGGTCGATGAAAGGAACAGCACAAGTGCCCCATGGGGTCTGGGCTCCACCTTGATCCCCCCCCACCCTTTGGCCTTGATCATGTAGACTTGGCTCAGCCCATCTGCCTTTGAGCCTACCTCACCCTCATCTAGCCCTGCGGGCTCCCTTACCCTAATTCTGACCAAAATGCAGTAATTTTTCTTGACTGACCTAATCCAACCCCCGAAAGGCCACCTGGGTCACCCTGGCCCTTGGGGGGGAGGAAGGCTTCATGCATTCACCTCTTTACTGGGTGCCCTGCCAGTGAGGAGACAGTCTCTGCCCTCTGGACTCACAGCCTATTCCATAAAACAGGATGCAATGACCGCAGGCGGCCGTAGCGGGCAGGCCTGGAGGAGCAGGGCGGGAGGTGCAAGCACCAACAGCCCCACTCACCCTCTGCTGAGGGGTCAGGGGCTGTTGCAGCTCAGCATGGGGAAAAGGCCACATCTGGAGCAATCTAAAGTGAGCGCAAAGCCGAGGACAGGCCTCAGGGGAGGAAGAAATATGGCACATGAAAAGAGCCACAGGGTGGCCAGAATAAGGAAAAAAAAAAAACAGGGGGGGGGGGGGCCTTGGAGGAGGCTGGGGACCACACAGGCCATGGGATGATGTGGGTCTTTATTCCTGGGATGATGACGTGGGTCCCACAGGACAGTCGTGCACTTTAAAACGCACAGACCTGAAGGGTAGACCACTTCGAGCACTCGTGCCTGGCCGGGAGACGAGCACTCTTGTTACAGACGGAGGTTTGCTATGCTTCCCAAGGCGTCTAAGATGTAAAAATGGCCAGAGACATTTCTTTAAGCCAGAGGCTTATCAGTACTGATTCCATGCTATTGAGAACATTTTCTTGGCTGAAATATCTAGGGCTGGCCTTTGATAGGACCAATTAAAGATGGGAATTCAAGGGCTAACAATCTCTCCCTCTCTGTGTACCTTACCAGTCTGAGACAAGGCCTTTACTGCCCAAATTACTTCAGGACAAAGAGATCTGAAGACCCAGAGATTCCCCTTTGTTTACAAAGTCCCCAGGGCTCTGACCTCTTTGAAAAGCTCCAGCAATGCCTTTAGGGGAGAAATCCCGCATCAGTATCCAGCTTGGCAGCTCCCCTAATTTGACATCCATGAGTTTCTTCTCCTTCACTGGTACTGAAAAGGAAGAGCGAAAAAAAACCCACACATTGCAAAATCTCCCAATAATACAAATAGCTTCCTTTTACATCACTTATTTAAACCTTTCCGAAAGTGCATTTAATAATGTTGTTACATGGAGGCTACATGTAAGTAATATTATGAATAAGTATGTCACCAAATTCACTATTTTAAGCCAGAGTATATAATGGCACAACTGTTGCAGTGACACCTTTATTAACGAACAGGATTTTGAATAACGGATTGCTGGGAGTAGCTACATAAAAAGAGAGCTATGGGCCAAGAGGAAGAAAATAACCGAGTGGAGGACAGACTAGACAAGAGCACTCAAACAAGTATTTACCACACACATATTAGGTCATTTAATCTTTGCACCAAGTAGCTAGTGCCCTTATTTTATGGTGGGAGGTGTGGGGGTGATGCAGAGAAGTTGGGCAACTTGGCCAAGGTTACAGCACATACACGCAGTGGAGGCAGGACTCAACCTCAGGTCTGACCCCCATGATCCTGAAGGCAACCTGATTTCTACCTCAAGCATCCTACCTAGAACCAGACATCAAATGACTTAGTAAAACCTCTCCAAATGATCCAATGGGCCCCAGACCGTATTTCACTGAGAGTATGGGGACAGAGGACACAAAGGGCTCCTGGTTGAGGTCATCTGTACTCAGGTCTGCGCTGAAAGGTAAAGTAGGAAGGGGACCAGGGAGGGCAGGGGATGGTGTGGGCTGTGGACATCGAAATGTTCCTAAAGAGGGACTGGTCTACCTTCCCACTTCTTCCCTCCAGAGATCAACTTTAACAAGCTGCTTAGCAGATGCCCTCTTCAGGGCAAGGAGTCAAGGACAACCATCCTTTTTTAAAGATGTCACAGGAAAAGAGTAAACCACACTCCAAGGTTTCTTCCCCATTTTGGGGATCCAAAGAAAGACTAAGGCTCCTTGAGGATGAACTTCAAAAGTCCACTGAGCAGAACTGGAACAAACAGTTCTAAAATTCATATGGAACCACAAAAGACCCCAAATAGCCAAAGCGATCCTGAGAAGGAAGAATAAAACAGGGGGAATTATGCTCCCCGACTTCAAGCTCTACTACAAAGCCACAGTAACCAAGACAATTTGGTATTGGCACAAGAACAGACCCACAGACCAGTGGAACAGAATAGAGAGCCCAGATATTAACCAAAACATATATGGTCAATTAATATACAATAAAGGAGCCATGGACATACAATGGGGAAATGACAGCCTCTTCAATAGCTGATGCTGGCAAAACTGGACAGCTACATGTTAAAGAATGAAACTGGATCATTATCTAAACCCATACACAAAAGTAATTCGAAATGGATCAAAGACCTGAATGTAAGTCATGAAACCATAAAACTCTTAGAAAAAAACATAGGCAAAAATCTCTTGGACATAAACATGAGCAACTTCTTCATGAACATATCTCCCCGGGCAAGGGAAACAAAAGCAAAAATGAACAAGTGGGACTATATCAAGCTGAAAAGCTTCTGTACAGCAAAGGACACCATCAGTAGAACAAAAAGACATCCTACAGTATGGGAGAATATATTCATAAATGACATATCCGATAAGGGGTTGACATCCAAAATATATAAAGAGCTCACACACCTCAACAAACAAAAAGCAAATAAGCCAATTAAAAAATGGGCAGAGGATCTGAACAGACACTTCTCCAAAGAAGAAATTCAGATGGCCAACAGGCACATGAAAAGATGCTCCACATCCCTAATCATCAGAGAAATTAAAACCACAATGAGATATCACCTCACACCAGTAAGGATGGCCAACATCCAAAACACAAACAACAACAAATGTTGGCGAGGATGTGGAGAAAGGGGAACCCTCCTACACTGCTGGTGGGAATGTAAACTAGTTCAACCATTGTGGAAAGCAGTATGGAGGTTCCTCAAAAAACTCAACAGAAATACCATTTGACCCAGGAATTCCACTTCTAGAAATTTACCCTAAGAATGCAGCAGCCCAGTTTGAAAAAGACATATGCACTCCTATGTTTATCGCAGCACTATTTACAATAGCCAAGAAATGGAAGCAACCTAAGTGTCCATCGGTAGATGAATGGATAAAGAAGATGTGGTACATATACACAATGGAATATTATACAGCCATAAGAAGAAAACAAACCCAGACATTTGCAACAATATGGATGGAGCTAGAGGGTATTATGCTCAGTGAAATAAGCCAAGCTGAAAAAGACAAGTATCAAATGATTTCACTCATCTGTGGAGTATAAGAACAAAGAAAAAAACTGAAGGAACAAAACAGCAGCAGACTCACAGAACCCAAGAATGGACTAACAGTTACCAAAGGGAAAGGGACTGGGGAGGATGGGTGGGAAGGGAGGGACAAGGGGGAAAAAGGGGCATTATGATTAGCAGACGCAGTGTTGGGGGGGGCACGGGGAGGGCTGTACAACTCAGAGAAGACAAGTAGTGATTCTACAGCATCTCACTACACTGATGGACAGTGACTGTAATGGGGTTAGTAGGGGGGACCTGATCAAGTGGGGAGTTTAATAACCATAATGTTGCACATGCAATAGATTAATGATATCAAAATAAAAAAATAAAAATAAAAATAAACCCCACAGGAGGTTGTGGCTCACACAGACAAAAAAAAGATAATGTTTGGTTCTGTTTGTTCAGAACAGTTTAGGGATTCTGTGGCCACTTTACAAGGAAGCCTACGATGGGTGCCTCACGAGATGCTGGATGTCATAGAAAAGCTGTTGTCATGAGGAATGAAGCTAAGCACTTATTGAGCATCTACTATGTGTCATGTTAGAAGCTTTTCAGATATTGCCTGAAAAACTAGGATAATGTAATACCTTTAAAATATGCCCAGTGCCTTACCAAGGCTGGCAGAGTTTGTATTCAATTAACAATTTTCCCTGCTTGTAAAATTCAATATATGTTTATTTGAGTAAATTTGCAAAACACAAAAATAAAGAATCAAGAACACATGAAAAAAAAAAAAGTCCACGAGCAAACTGGGTCCAACCTTCCATCTAGGCTCATCCAACAAATATAGAGCACCTACTGTATGCCAGGCAGCAGGCACTGTGGGTACTGCACTGACTGCAGCCGTCTACTTTCAGGAGCCAGCATTCGACCAGGAAGACAACCATCTCATATCCACCCCAAACTCACCATGCTTCAGCTAAACCCCTTACTGTTTCTCACATGCAACAGGATTATTTTCACCTGCGGGCCTCTGCATTTACAGTGCCCCTGGATGGTCACTTAGGTTGCTTCCATTTCTTGGCTATTGTAAATAGTGCTGCGATAAACATAGGGGTGAATATGTCTTTTTGAAACTGGGCTCCTGAATTCTTAGGGTAAATTCCTGGGAGTGGGGTTCCTGGGTCAAATGGTATTTCCATTTTTAGTTTTTTGAGGAACCTCCATACTGCTTTCCACAATGGTTGTCCTAGTTTACATTCCCACCAGCAGTGTAGGAGGGTTCCCCTTTCTCTGCAACTTCACCAGCATTTGTTGTTCCTATTCTTTTCTATGTTGGCCATCCTAACTGGCGAGAGGTTATATCTCATTGTGGTTTTAATTTGCATTTCCCTGATAATCAGCCATATGGAGCATCTTTTCATGTGCTTGTTGGCCATCTGAATTTCTTCTTTGGATAAGTGTCTGTTCAGATTCTCTGCCCATTTTTTAATAGGGTTATTTGCTTTTTGGGTGTTGAGGCATGTGAGTTCTTTATATATTTTGGATGTTAACCCCTTGTGAAATGATTATTATTTTCCTGCCTATGAGCTGTCTGAAAGTGGGAGCATCCACACATACAGCTTCTGGTCATGACAGCATTTCAGTGAAGGTTAAGGAAAGACTGCAGGTTCTTGCGAGGGTAGGTGGCTACATGGTCTGATTTTATCATTTCAAGTAGCATACTGTCCACCTATATGGAGAGGCAGAGAAATGCCAAGTGTCTTCTGGGTGGTAAATCCAACCTAAGCATTGGCCAGAGCAGAGTTTAGGTTTTGCAGATCACACAACGCCTCTGCAGCATGATCTTTTCCTTTTTTTAAAAAAATGTTTAAAGAACAAAAATATGTTTCCAGGACGTACAAGAACTGGCCACAGAAAAACCAGCCACTGGCCAGTTTGCCAAACCTTGATTTCATCTACTGCTGCTAATGCATATTTCCATCACTTTATTTGCTAATAAAACTGGTGGGTGTTATGTTCTGGGGACAGGCACCATCTAAAAGATCATCAGAACGACAGCGCTCTTCACTAAAACCCTCTGCTTAAATAAGATGCCAAGTTTCAATGCTTCCTTTTCACCTGTTGACTTGATTAAATTCAAACACCGTGGATAATCTCATGCCCATTTTTATGGATGGGAACAACAGAGTCACTCTCTTTTTCTCCAGACTGAGATTAATAATACAGAAACTGGGGTAAGACATACGTAGGTTAATCATTCTGTCACATTCACTCTTTACAGTGGGATCAACGTTCCCTGCACTGACTTCCTGACAAGGCTACTGTGAGGATCTAGGGCTTAAAACAAGGTTTCTGTATTTAAAAAAAACATCGTGCACAGTCCGATGAGTGCTGAGATTTATACATGCACGTCACCGAAATGTCTCTGGTCATAAGGTCATCCTGTGATTAAAGCCACGAGGCCCCAGACTCCTAGGATTGAATCCCAGCTCAACCCTCGCACTAGTAACCTTGAGTAGGTCACTTCACCTCTCAGCCTATTCAGCGCACACTCAACATATATGCGCGAATCTTACGTGAAGCCGGGTACCGGCCTAGCATTGGCTCCTCCTGGAGCTTAATCCGAGGTTCAGCTTTGGGAAAGACAGATACTGCGCGGGGTTCAATGCAAATCACCTGGGTAGCGGCGGACCAAAAGCAGCTACTCCTTAGCGAAGAAAGGGAGGACGGCCCGGGCGGCACATTCCCAACGCCCGCAGGCCTCAGGTGAAGCCGCGGCGAAAGCCCTCAGCGAAGGGCATTAGGCTCCGCATCTCCCTCCCGTCCCACTGCCGCTCTTAACCCCGG
Organism: Phataginus tricuspis; assembly: GCA_029783875.1. Classification (NCBI taxonomy): domain Eukaryota; kingdom Metazoa; phylum Chordata; class Mammalia; order Pholidota; family Manidae; genus Phataginus; species Phataginus tricuspis. Next base: position 5,899,001 of record JAQQAC010015366.1, read on the forward strand.
GCCCCAGACCCGGCTCCTGCCTTCAACCTGGCAGCCCAAACCGGCTCGGGAACTCACCGACTGACGCCATCTTGGAGTCCTGGGTGTCCGCTGCCCCGGCCGCGTGAGGGCTGCTGGGTAGGGAGCACGCGCACTGGCGGGCGCGGGGAGCAGAGGTTCACGGGAGGCGGGTCGTGATTGCTGCGAGGCTAAGGCTGCAAGGGTGACGTCGGGGGAGGCCAAGCCCTGGACCTCGCAGGCGGTGGGGAGTGGGGCCCAGCCTGGGCTTCCCATCCGAGAAGGGAGGAGGCTGGACGGGACCAAAAAATGGAAAATCAGGGGAAAAGGCCGGGATTGGTCTCTTGGCTTTCTTACTCTGTCGCCATAAATATGTTGTGAGAGATGACGGGGGCAATTAAAAGACCCTTCCTTCCAACTGCTCTGGATGGGGGATACGCTCTGATTTCAACGAATTTCCAGTCATCTGAAAAGTTTAGGCTTTAAACTGGTCCAAACCCATACACCGAGTGAACTCTAAGGTAAACTATGAACTTTAAGTGATCATGATGTGTCAATGTAGGTTCATCTTTGTTTAAAAAAGGGGAAAAAAGTGCCGCTCGGGTGCGTCATGTTCAAAGTGCTAAGGCTATGCATGTGTTGGAGCAGGGGGCATATGGAAACTCTGTGTACCTCCCTCTCAATTTTTCCTAAACCTGAAACTGCTCTAAATTATGGCTTTTAAAAAATACATCAAGTATTGGCCACAGGTTGCAGCTGCTATCATCTCTCTAGAAAGACCTTGAGCTGCAAGATAATAGCCATGGTTTTCACCGACTTGTCTGTCTGGGTTTTGTAGGACCGCTCTACTCTCGGTATTTTTTTCTTCTGGTTCTTGAATTATTTCTTTATACCACTTAATCTCCTTTGTTGGTCTTTGCTCATTTTCCTCACATTCTTCATATCTAGAATAACTTTCTTTGGAGAGCCCTTTGTGTGTGTGTTTTTTCCAAAAGGCTTCTTTATGCTTTGACTTCCATTAATATTCGGATGATATTGTAAGAACTTCTTGCCCGTTTTGTGAAGGTATTCTGAATAACCAACTGGTGGTTCCAGTGTTCAGTCTTTATGAAAAGTTCCTAAGAATAAAACTAATTACAGGCTAATAATTAGTAATTATTAATAACAGTAATTAAGCACGTGATAGGTTCACCCCTCACTTGAGCACAGCCATTAGCTACCCATTCCATCTCACCAGGTTTCCTTCCCAGAAAAATCTGCACAGTCCACCTTTAATACCTACAACTCTTTTCTAAGCCGTACCTTGAGGTTCTGATAATTCTTATTTCACAACGGATCCAAAGGGTGCCTCTCTTCACCTGTCAAAACTATCTTTAAACACTCCTAAGATGGAGTTTCTCTTTCTCTGTTCTAGTTTGCTCTGAACAGCATGGCCTTCATTTATTACACTCACACTTATGTATAATACTGGGTGGCTTTTTTGATGTGGCACAAAATAATTTACTTAATATAAAAATTGTTGCACAAAACAATACATATTTGCAAAAGTTACAAAAACAAAGAAAATGGTTGTCAGTCCTGGCTGAGCTTTCAAGCTCAGTTTTTTGTTTTTCATTTACCTTCAGACACTGAGTATTCTGCTCTTCAGTCACCACCAAGACCCCTTCCTCTCCTGAAAAGCAGTCCCTTACCTGCGGGGCTTCACATCCAGGCACTGACACCAAATTTCTCCTCCCTACTGTGAATCCTGAACCCCCATTTGCAACCTGGTTCTCAGGACTCATGATCTCCCTTTGAGACAGGGACCGTGGGTGTAGTCAGAGTAGGGGGAGGGCCTCCGGGAAAAGCAAGGCAGAATATTTGCAGTCAGAGCAATGTAACTACGTGGAAGTAAACCCCCTACCAAAACTCTGTTAAACATTAAGCTCCAGGGTCATTCTTCAGTAAGATTAGTGGGTGTTCCCCAGATAAAGAAGAGTACCCCATGTTGTTATTATGCTAATCATGTGTAAGATTCACTGTAGCATGCTAAAAGGCCCAGGCCTATATGCTGTCTTTCCTCTTTCAGATATGATGGGGTGGTTTTGCAAACCAGGCAACTAATTTAGCACGCAGACCCAGCTGTAAACAACATAGTGAAAGGCAGCAAAAGATTCACCTTAAAGATAAGATTGCATTTTAACACCCAGGAAGTTTGGGAAGCAGGATTCTTAACTTACTCTTTAGCAAACAGACAATACCTCAGCCCACCTCGGGGGCTGGGCAGGCCACCTTTTGATATGCCCCTAGACCAAGATGCCAGTATCCCAGAGAGAGATGGGGTGAGAAATTCCTTGTGTTAAGTTAATTCTGGGTGTTCAGACACCACTTAGCAGGTCTGCACCCCTAAACCTTTTTTTCATGTTCTCGAAAAATCCTCATCTGCATATAAAATCCCCTAGACAACGCAGCACACCGGACTCTCTTGTCCCCTCCTGGCGTGAGCCGGGAGCTCTGTCCTATCACTTTATTTCTAAATAAAAGCCTGTACCTTGCTCTCCTCCCTTGCCTGTTTGCTAAGCTCATTCTTCGGCTTCGTGAACAAGAACCCCAGCATCACCTTGGCTTAAGATGGACATGCACCTGAGGCAGGGCTGCAGGTGTTAGCAAGGCGGGAAGCCTGGTTCCTAGGCAGCAGCCCCAGCCCTGGACTGAGATGCGGGACAAGGCTCAAGAGGGGACGGTGGGCGTGGAAAACCCAAGACCTGAGTGAAACGGGAAAGGGGCTAGGGCACGGGCGGATTCCTCAGCAGAGTCAGGTTTATAGGGCTTCTGGCAGGAAGATTTCAGCAGAAGGCCCAGGGCTGAAGATCGCTCCCTCTAGGCTCCCAGATCCTCTCTGTCCAGCATCTGGCTCCGCACCTGGGCTTTTATGGTCGCCCTTCACAAGCCTGGCCAATCGGAGGTTGAGGCCCAGACGTGTCCCAATGGGACCCTCTGGTTCCCATCACCCATATGGACCTCATCGTTTGAGGGCCCTCTGAAACTGCCCCGATCGGCCTATTCCTCCACACCCTTCCCCTTCCGGCTCCTGCCTCAGTCTCCCTGGTGCCACCCGCTCTTTCCCATCCACAATCAGATGTCCCACATTTCCCAGAGAAATCGCAGCGCCTCAGAGACAATGACTTGCAACGATCACGACGTTAAGTGGAAAAGAGGAAACCCCTCAAATTCGGGGTCCTGGGGCAGCTGATTGCGAGAGAGGCCAGAGAGCAAGTCCGAGTCTTAGCAGAGAAGCCAACCAGAAGGTCTTTCCAGAAGGGCTGGGAGACCCCTCCTCTTAGGCGGTCCCAGGACCTTGACCTCCAGCCCCTTCCGAAGCTCCGCCCAGGGTGCGCGCGCGTTTCCCACGGGGGACGGTAAATAAGGTTGCAAGCCGCTCGTCCCCCCACGCAGTTGAGTGACCCAGAAGGACAATGCAGATACCCAGATGGGGGAACAGGACCATCGTGAAAGGGAACCCATGTGAGAGCGAGGCCTGACTTGGGGCCTGGGTGCAGGACAACCTGCCTCTGCTGGGTAGGCGCGCACACCTCAGGAACTGGCAGCAGCTCCTGAGAGACCCAAGAATCGGGTTGCGGGCTCCAAGAAAGAAGTGCAGATGGAGCCCTGGTGTGCACGTAGCCCCACAAGACAAGGCAGGAGAGGGTGCCAGGGCCTCGTACCAGGCAAGACTTTCTGGTCCTGGCGTTTTCCTAGAAAGGCTGAGGCCCCTGCCCAGGACGGACGCCCCCAGGACGCAGAGTGTGAGCAGAGGCCTGAGAACTGCGTCAGCGGACCCAGCACTGGAGGGTGGTCAGAAAGAGCTGTTTCAGTGTGAAGTGTTTACTTTGAAATCAAATTACACATTGACATTGTTTGAAGTGTACACTTTTATAATTCTTTTTTTTTTAGCAGTACTTTTTCTACCTTTCCTCCCATGTCTTTTCCTACAGAATACCCTTTTCTAACATGCCACTTGTTTTTTACTTAAAGTTTTTCCCTCTGAGCACCGCTACCTGTATCTCCTCCTGGTGTCCTGCCCTCTTTGGGGCCCTGGGATCTGTAAGTATGTCTCATGTAGAAATGGCTTAAAAAAAGAAATGGCTTGAGTTCAGTAAGGGTTGCCTATTTTTAATAAAATAGCTCATACTACCCTTCCACTGCCCGACCCTTTCCTCTCTTCTACGCTTCTGAAATTCCATTTCTCCTAACTTCAGCTCTAAGGTCATCTCCTCCAGGAAGGGTCCCCTAGCTGCATGGTTGATACCCAGTCCCCCACCTTACCCATCCCCAACCCCATTGTCTTCTAATAACACCTTGCACTTGTCCTTCGCATACCCTCTCTGTTATAGGCAATCGCTTGTGATCTGTCTCATGCAATAAATAGCCACTGCATTAGGACAAGAACAGTATCTTTTTTTTTTATAATAAGAAAAAAATTTATGTTAAGGCATATACAATAAAATGCACTTATCTTAGTGTACAGCTTGATGACTTTTGACATGAGTCTCCCCTCATGTAACCATCACCCAGATCAAGATATCAAACATTCTTACTAATTTTTTTCCCTTCACCTATTTCACCCATTCCTCTACCCCCCACCCTGTGGTAACCACCAATCTGTTCTCAGTGTTCATGAGTCTATTTCAATGATGTTGTTCATTTCTTTTGTTTTTTAGAATCCACATATAAGTGAAATCATATGGTATTTGTCTTTCTCTGTCTTATTGCACTTAGCATAATATTCAGGTCCATCTATGTTGTTGAAAATAGCAATAAAATTCATCTATTGATAGACACATAGGTTGCTTCCATATTTTGGCTATTGTAAATAATTCTGCAATAAACTTAGGAGTGCATATGTCTTTTTTTTTTTTAGAATTATTTTGATATCATTAACCTACAATTACATGTGCAATATTATGGTGATTAAACTACCCCCTTCATCAGGTCCCCCCCACAAACCCCATTACACTCACTGTCCATCAGCGTAGTGAGATGCTATAGAATCACTACTTGTCTTCTCTGAGTTGTACAGCCCTCCCCGTGCCCCCCCTACCTTACGTCTGCTAATCGTAATGCCCCTTTTACTGTCTTATCCCTCACTTCCCACCCATCTTCCCCAGTCCCTTTCCCTTTGGTAACTATTAGTCCATTCTTGGGTTCTGTGAGTCTGCTGCTGTTTTGAAGAACAGTATCTTTTACAAAACTGTAATCCCCGTGCCTCTCAGCATGGGGTATGCACACAGAAAGTCATTAATAAACGTTCACTGAATGACCTCAAGAACTCATTAGGAGAAACAGTGTCATGTGCAGTGTGAGCACTTGAATCAAGTGTTTATTGATCATCTGTTAAGAACCAGTGCAGGCACATGTATGGCCACTGGGACCACAACCCTGAACAAAAGACAAACACATTCATCCCCAGGGAACTTAAAGTTATTATTAAGTTTCTGAATGTGTGAGTTTTGGGGATTCCCCAGGTGTGCTCTAATGGAGAAGTTCCCCATGAGGAGCCTTGCCTGACCCAAAATCTTCATGACTTCACAACCTACATTTTAACATTAGAGGTGGGTTGTTATCCAATTAGCCACCAGGGGACCCTATAGGCACTGAAAAAAATCCTTTGGCTGCTTTTTTTTTTTTTCCTCAGACAGTAAACAGATGACCCGCAATTTGATTACAGCAGCCAGACCCTCAGAAGGTAAGGTCTGCAGCTGCTGGATCTCCCTTAGGGGGAGTACCAGCGAGGAAAGCACCGATAATATGCCTGCTTTTTGAGGAAGAGGAGTAAGAAAGATCATGTACTGCTGGATTTATAATAGGTGACAGGCACTCAACGTAGATCCATGCTATTGTGTCTATTCCCAAATCCTGAATTGCTGTGTGATCCTGGACTACTGGTTTTTAATGTGGTCACAGGTTCCCTACCTGTAAGGTGGAAATTCTTGGAATGGATTGTGTGCAAGATCAGAAATTCCGGGGGTCATGGTTTTGCTTGAAGCAGTGAACTTCAGTCATACGACTGTATATTTTCCTAGGTCTTGAAGACTTGGTGAATACGATAAATGCAACGAGCCCTCTCTCCATGCACTGCGAGGCCCACGATCTTAATACGTAATTCCGATTCTGACCCCAGTACCAATGTGTGGCTTTTCGCCTGCACCACCAAGCAATTCCCTGACACCAGCTGGGTGTCCTACTTAGTTCTGACATATATACCTGGAGATAGTATCAGCTCCCACAGCTTAAGGGCTCAGTTCTACAGGACTACCCCCGTGCCCCACTCCAGATGCCAATTGCAAGTCCAGGTTATCACCTGGGCTTCTGTCCCACTGACTATAGCAGGAGTCTCCGTGGACCCTTTCCTTGGGTTCAATAAATTTGCTAAAGTGGCTCACAGAACTCAGAGAAACACTTTATTTACTAGGTCACTGGTTTATTATAAAATGATGTAACTCGTTTGAACAGCCAGATGGAACAGAGGCATGGAACAAGGTATGGGGAAGGGGCGCGGTGCTTCCATGTTCTCTCTGAGCACCCCCAGCACCTCCATGTGTCCACCAACCCAGAAGCTCTCCAAACCCTGACTTTTTGGGTTTTAAGACAGGCATGACCAAAGGGAAAGGGACTGGGGAGATGGGCGGGAAGGGAGGGATAAGAGGGTAAAAGGGGCATTACGATTGGCCGACATAGGGTGGGGGGGCACGGGGGGGACTGTACAGCTCAGAGAAGACAAGTAGCGATTCTCATCTCACTACGCTGATGGACAGTGACTGTGGTGGGGTTGGTGGGGGGGACCTGGTGATGGGGGGAGTTCAATCGTCACGGTATTGCTTATGTAATTGTAGGTTAATGATACTAAAATAAAATAAAATATTTAAAAAAAAAAAAAAGACAGGCATGATTGATTAAATAATGGGCCCTTGGTGATTAGACTCAGTTAATATGAAGTTCATAAGGCAAAACTTATCCCCATTGGAAAAAAAGCCAGTACAGCGATCATCTTTGTTGGGATACAGGTGGAGATAGGCTGGAAAAGAGTATGAGAGAATTTTGTGGGGTGAAATTGAATATTCTTTAAGTTCATAGGGGCTTGTGTTTATTGGTATATGCATTTGTTAAACTCATTGCATTTCATTGTAAGCAAATTTAAATTAAGTCTGTAAAAATGTTGAACTCTAGTTAGAAGGCATTCTGAATTATTTAAGGAAAAGTTTGCTGATGTCTGCGATTTGAAATGGAAAGTAATGATATGGGTTGATGAATGAGGGACGGATATGCAATAAAACAAATACACATAAATGTTAATTATAGAATTAATGTTCTGGAGACACAGGTGTTATCTGTAAAATTCTTTCAGTCCGTTGTGCTTCACAGTTTTCAAAATCAAATGCTGGGGAAAAAAACTTTATGAAGCCCTCCCTACTGTCACGCTTTGTGGTGGTCCCCATGCAAAGGGATGTGCAGTTTCAGGGTAGCTGATTGATGGGGATGCCAAGACAATGGGGGAAGAAGCCTGTTCAAAGCAGGAATACAGTAATAAGTCATTACTCAGCTTCCTTTAGGGACTGTCAAAAACCTCCTGCCCTTGTTCACTTCCCTCCACTATCTGAACAGGTGGAAGGAGGCCTTACACAGCTCAGAGGGGAGCTGTGGCACACAAGGAGCAGGGATATAACCCCCTGTGCCTGGTTGGGGTGTTAACGTCACAGGTGGGGCAACCTTTGTGCTGGCACAGCCTCCCTGAAGAGATCATTAGTGTAGACTCACTTGTTCATTCATCCGCTTGATGGAGAAAATGCATGCAGTGAGGCTGAGTGGGCCACATGCCTTCCTCCTTGCGCAGACCCACAGCCTCCTGACTATGGTGCTCATTAGGGCTCTAGCTTTTTTGTTTCAATATTCTACCTACATTTTCCTCTCTGGCTTGTGCTACATGCAGTGAGCACCTGTCATGATTCAGCCTCCTCAAGGTTCATCTAGCCCCTGCTTATCTGCTCCCTCCATTCTCCTGGAAAGAGGTCTGAGCTTTTCCCACACTGTAAAAGACTTGCTGTGGGAAATAGCTCGCATCTGTTCCTTCTGAGGATCTTTTTCTCACTCTGGTGTTCTGTAAACAGATTTTACTGTGGACAGCATTTCCACACCCTTACTTCTATTTCCGTCATCAGCCAGAATTTTCTAAGCTTTCTGCAATTTCCCATAAGACAGGGGTCACTGAGCTCACCGTGTTGTTCATTAGGGCAATGTACTTCCTGTTGTCACTGTTCTACCAGCATCAGAATTTGGGTACATCCTTCAGAAGCCAATGAAGCTCATCTTGGTGTTTCTCTGCTTTTTCTCTAGCTCCCCCAAGGCATCAAGAAGGCAGAGATGGTGAGAAGTGGGAGGCCGAGCCTACCACCTGGCGCTCCGAAGAGGAGCTGCGGGTCGAATGGTCACTTTCTTAGAGTCAGCTTTAAAGCACTCCTGGGAAGGAGGGTCCCAGAGAAGGAGCAGGAGCTGGAGGGACTCCTCAAAAGCGCCAAGACTCTGTGTATAGTAGAGACCCTTGAAACCTTGGCTTTTATCCCCACCCTGGGACCGCCGGGCCAATACCCAGCTAAGGCTCCGGGTGCGTGTAAAAATGGACCAAGCCTGGTCCCCACTCTTAAGGGTAAGTCATCCCGGAGGGTCCTTCCTCTCCTCCATCCCACCTACTCTCTGCCCACTGTCGAGTCAGCAGGTATCTCAGTTTATTGGTGATTGACTGGTGCACAGAGATGGTGACCTGTTCCAGGATCACGCTGTTCCCTGGGAGTCGACAGGCCCTGAACCCAGTTGGCGTCAGCGAGCTGACAACAAGTAGGGGGCGCCCAAGCCCAGCAGGAAGGCTGCGTAAGTTCTGGTGGTCGTTGGCAGGGGAGCCCAAGGCCCCTCAGAAGCCCGACCCTGTGTTCATGGCGTCCTTGGTGATGGTAAACAAGCCTTTTCAATCCCCTTCTAATCTCTTAATTTGTTCATTAGCCCTTTGCTTTTCATAAGTATTTCTCCTCATTTGTCATTCGTCGGCCTTAATTACAGAGCTTTTTTATATTTTCTAGCTTGGTGTTTCTATTCTTTGACCTTTATTTTGGCAACAGATAATTATATTAATTAAAATTAGGAAGATGTTTAGTAATGAAAAATAGAATCGAAGGGGCCGACAGAAGGTTTGGCCCGTTTGCCGTCAAAAAATAAAGATTGATGGGAAGAACACTTCCTGGAAAAGCGCCCTTGTGGGTGTATTGCCCCTGGTGTTGGGTGAACTGATTTAGGGAGAACACCAAGAAGGAATGCAAACAACTCAGGAAAAGAGATAGTAAAACTCTGAAGTCAACTCTTACTTTCTGAGGTGCTATGGGGTCTCTGTGGGGTTTGCTCTTGAAAGTCACTGTCAACTACACCGCAGTAAGTGAACACAGCCCCACGGAGTGAATAATTTACACAGTGAGTGCTGCGAACCAGGCTTTTCCCTGGAACTCTGAACCCCCTCATTTTTCCTCACGGGCTTTCCATCAAGAAATCTGGGTTTTCTTTCTGCACATTTGTCACCATAACTATCCATCCAAGACACACCCATCTTCTTCCCCTTTCGAGGAAAATCTAGAGGCCATGCCACATTTCTCAGTTACCCCGTGACTCTGTGCCCCCTTCCGTCTCTCTTGGGCATCCACGCCAGCATATCAAATGGGTGCAGCACCATCTATTTTCAGCACTGCTTACTCACCGTCGGCGATTTGACTTCCAGGGTCACTGTCCAGGGTCTAAACCGACACGGTTTCTGGAGGCTGATGAGCGTTGGCATCTGCCAACCTGGCTTTGGGTTCATGCCCAGCACAGTTCTGTTGAAACAAAGTGCCCACTCCTCACGCGCATCCACCGCGCTCAACCCCAGAGGGCTGTGCTTCTTACCCACTTAAAGCCCGAGAGCAAGTTTAGATCCGTGGGGCCCCAAGACCTCGAATCGTTCACTTCACCAGAGACAGCCGCGTTTTTCCTGCTGGAGAGACAGCTGCTAGGCCGTTCGATTACTCCTTTGCCCTTATATCGTGGCATGACGGCCAGTTTGCACACAGGATCCTGCGGATACCCACCGCCGTTCACCCTCTTTCCAGTCCTGACACCAGCGCTCCTGCGCCAACTACCCGGGCGGTAGCCAGCGGGCCATTGTGCTCCCTGGTCGGGCTGGAGGGGCCTCGTGATTCCCTCGCCCCATCCCCGCCAGCGCACTACCCTTTCTCTTACTGACTCTGGTGGCTTCCGTGCAGTCTCCCTCCCGCAGGGTTTCAAGACCATCCAGGGGGGAGACGCCGCCGCTGCGGACTGGGTGCGCTCGCGAGGCTGCGGAACTTGCTCCTCGTAACGCGCGGCCGTGGCGCATGGGTGACAGTCTCCTGCCTTCCAGGCCCCGCTCCTGGAGACTGAGCGGGTGAAGCGCTGCGCCGTGGGTGGGGCCGCTCCGTCTGCTAGACACTGGAGCCGCTGCCTCAGAGCCGAGAGGGAGCCTCGTTGCGGAAAGCGGGGAGAGCCCCTCGACAGTCCTGATACGGCGACCACCGCTGTTGGAGGCTGTGACACTGTCCCCCAGGCGGAGGGGAGAGATGGCTTCTCTCCACCCTGCTCTCCCCCGCGCCCCGCCATCCCAGCCTCCCCGGAGCAGGTCCCAGAGCCCGGAAGGGTGCAAGTGCGTCCCCCAGCAGGCGCCCCCCCCCCCTACAGCTCGGCAAGGCACTGAGGACTTGGGAGGAGCGCCACCTGTTCCCTGTACGCGACCCCTGGGGGTTGAGTCCCCCCCTCCAGGCAGCCTGTGCGGACTCCTTTTTAAAAAACAAAAACGTCACGACGGTGTCACTGAACTCGTCTGCATTGAACGGTGCCCTTAAACTCTCCCATCACAGTTCAATTTCTCCTTACGGTGCTTATTGACCAGGGACGGTGGCTGCGGTTGTAACTGGGCCCCCTGTGGAGGTTACCACCCGCTCGAGGCTGCTGTGCCCAAGCACCTGGAGTCGGCAGAGGCTCTGCCCTTGCACAAGGGTCTGTAACTCCCACCCTCCAGGAACGGACTTTCAACGACGGGATCTGAGCCTCACCAGCGGCGCAGGGACCAGATCTTCCCCATCCAGGGTGTCCGCCCTCCGCGCGGCGGGGCTGTGGTCTCGTGCTTCCCACTCACTCTCTTAGTTCACCGAGGGGGTCCTTGTAATCACTGGACTAATTTGCTGGAACTCGGTGGGCGCAGAGTCCGGTCCGAGGGTCTGATCTTAGGTCGCATCTGGGGGTGTCGGTGGGGGCCTGGCAGCGCGCAACTGCTGCGGGGGCTCTGGGGGACGGGGAGGCTCGGAGGGGGGGGGCGGGAAGGCGGGACGCGCTGTGTCCCTGCCCAGGGAACTGGGGAGCCGCGGAGATGCTGCCGGAGGGGCCCCCCACCTGCACCAGAGAAGAAGCGCCAGTGGCACGCGCGTCACCTCCTCCATCTCCCCTTCCCCATGCCTGCCACCCTGCACGAGTGGGGTACACAGGCACCACCTGAACCCACCACGCAGACCCCCGGAGCCTGGGAGGCCCTGAAAGCCGCCGGGGGAGAGCGCCGTGATGACGCCTCCGCGAGTGGAAGGCTGAGGGGCCCACACTATGTTTATAGGCACAAATGCCACGGTTTTAGTGAAGGAACGGGGCGGGGGGAGAGCAGTTTATTTCAGGGGTCCTTGTATTTCCCACGACAGGATCAGCTGCCTGTGCGTCTCTGCGTTGGCACCATTTATGCATTTTTAGTCAGATATAACTAACCACGAGGTAACTGCATTTTTACTTAAAGTTCTGTGCTTTTCATGGTGAGAGGTCTCAGGCTTGCTCCTGCCAATTACAGTTCATAGCTCATCGCAGGCCACTGGGTGGAGTGGGCACTGAACAGCCATGTGGGAAACTGTATCGGTAAGAGAGAGTAAATCGCCTGTTCTGTCATGCTGCTTATACAAATACCTCCTCTTAAGGTGGGGCATATAAAAGAGATAACCTCCATCTATGAACCGGAGCTGTTTGAAAATCTCACTCCTGGAAAATGGACCTGCCCAAAAGGTGGGGGAGCTTGTTTCCTCAAGAGTCTGCCTTAAGTAGGCAAGAAAGGAAATGCAGGGAGGGTCTTCCCAGGGCTGTCGTTTCTTAGACGACTCACTTTGGGCAGTTCCCGCGTCCTCTCTATTTCTGTTTCCTCTTTAGAAAAGTGGGACTTACGAAAACAATGTCTACCACAGAGAGTGTGTAAGAAGATTAATGATATAGCATGCTTAGCATGGGCAAGTGGAACGTAGCAAGCATTCCACTTAAATGCTACATGTTACACTTCATGAATTCATTTACACTTTTTGTTGAGACGTAATTGACATAAAATTTTATTAGTTTCAGTTATACAACATAACGATTTGATATGTGTATATATTGTGAAATGATCACCACCCTAAGTCTGGTTAACATCCATCACCTCACACAGTTAACACTTTTTTCTTGTGATGAGAACTTTTAAGATCCACTCCCTTAGCAACTTCCAGATATACAGCATAGTATTGCTAACTATAGTCACCATGTTGTCCTTTACATTATCTCCTCTAGTTCTTAAAACACCTTGACTGTAGGTCTTACAATCACAAATTTACAGTGAATGAAGGTCCTTTTCCAAGGAACCCTTTCACTCAATTTATTTTGGGAACATTCTTTACTACTAAGGTGCCTGTTTGCTATGATCATCAGTACTTGTCTCTCTGCATCTTTTCTTAAAATTCAGTAGCTGAGCTGCTACAGATTGTACTGATTTCTCGCTTGATGTCCTGACTGCACTCTCCTATCCAGCTAGACTACTTGTACAAATACTTCCACTTGAAGAGTTCTTCCGCCTTGTCCAGATCCATAGTCCCTTATTCCAGATCCTGTTTCTTAAGAAATCAAATACTCTCCCCTAAATAAACAACAGCAAAAAACCCAACAAACAAACAAACAACTGGTTTTCTTCTCCCTGGCCCACTTTAGCTAGTTTCTTTCTTATAAATCTTTTGAAACTGGCTTCCTGCTCTCTCTTTTCTCTGGTAGATGGCGTCCCTGGTGAGTCCGTATCATTTACCTGCAATGGCATGATGTCATGATGTCACCACTCAAGTGAGCATTGCCGGGGAAAATAACAAAAAGTGGCCATATGGTATCAAGAATTCAAAATTGCCTACACGCCAAATGGGAAAGAAACATTGTCCAGTGTGAAAAGCAAATGTGGACTTAGATAAGGGGAGATTTTATTGGAAAAGACTACTGCAGTGGGGAGAACAGGACCTGCAAGAACCTCAAAAATCAAGCAGAAAAGGGGTTATTTAAAAATTTTTTTTAATTAAAAAGAATTTTGGTATCATTAATGTACAATCACTTGAACAGTATGGTTACTAGACCCCCTATTATCAAGTCCCCCCCACATACCCCACTACAGTCACTGTCCATCACCGTAGTAAGATGCTTACTTGTCTTCTCTATAAATACGGCCTTTACTTTGTCCCCCGCCGCTGCATTACATGTACTAATCGTAATGCGCCTTTTCCCCTTACCCCCCCTTCCCACCCATCCCCCCCAGTTGGTAACTGTTAGTCCATTCTTGGGTTCTGTGAGTCTGCTGCTGTTTTGTTCCTTCAGTTTTTCCTTTGTTCTTATACTCCACAGATGAGTGAAATCATTTGATACTTGTCTTTCTCTGCCTGGCTTATTTCACTGAGCATAATACCCTCCAGCTCCATCCATGTAGGATTTGTTTTCTTCTTATGGCTGAATAATATGCCATTGTGTATATGTACCACATCTTCTTTATCCATTCATCTACTGCTGGACACTTAGGTTGCTTCCATTTCTTGGCTATTGTAAATAGTGCAGTGATAAACATAAGGGTGCATATGTCTTTTTGAAACTGGGCTGCTGCATTCTTAGGGTAAATTCCTAGGAGTGGAATTCCTGGGTCAAATGGTATTTCTATTTTTAGTGTTTTGAGGAACCTCCATACTGCTTTCCACAATGGTTGAACTAATTTACATTCCCACCAGCAGTGTAGGAGGGTTCCCCTTTCTCCACATCCTCACCAACATTTGTTGTTTGTCTTTTGAATGGCAGCCATCCTAACTGGTGTGAGGTGATATCTCACTGGGGTGTTAATTTTCATTTCTCTGATGATTAGTGATGTGGAGCATCTTTTCATGTGCCTGTTGGCCATCTGAATTTCTTCTTTGGAGAAGTGTCTGTTCAGCTCCTCTGCCCATTTTTTAATCGGCTTATTTGCTTTTTGTTTGTTGACGTGCGCATATATATTTTGGATGTCAACCCCTTATCGGATATGTCATTTATGAATATATTCTCCCATACTGTAGGATTTCTTTTTGTTCTACTGAAGGTGTCCTTTGCTGTAAAGAAGCTTTTTAGTTTGATATAGTCCCACTTGTTCATTTTTGCTTTTGTTTCCCTTGCCCAGGGAGATATGTTCATGAAGAAGTTGCTCATGTTTATGTACAAGAGATTTGTGCCTATATTTTTTTCTAAGAGTTTTATGGTTTCATGACTTACATTCAGGTCTTTGATCCATTTTGACTTTACTTTTGTGTATGGAGTTAGACAGTAATTCAGTTTCATTCTCTTACATGTAGCTGTCCAGTTTTGCCAACACCAGCTGTTGAAGAGGCTGTCATTTCTCCAATGCATATCCATGGCTCCTTTATCATATATTAATTGACCATATATGCTTGGGTGTATATCTGGGCTCTCTATTCTGTTCCACTGGTCTATTGTTCTGTTCTTGTGCCAGTACCAAATTGTCTTGGTTACTGTGGCTTTGTAGTAGAGCTTGAACTTGGGAAGCGAGATTCCCCTGCTTTATTCTTCTTTCTCAGGATTGCTTTGGCTCTTACGGGTCTTTTGTGGTTCCATGTGAATTTCAAAACTATTTCTTCCAGTTTGTTGAAGAATGCTGTTGGTATTTTGATAGGGATTGCATTGAATCTGTAGATTGCTTTAGGCAGGACGGCCATTTTGACAATATTCATTCCTCCTACCCAGGAGCATGGAATGAATTTCCATTTGTTAGTGTCCTCTTTAATTTCTCTTAGGAGTGTCTTGTAGTTTTCAGGGTATAGGTCTTTCACTTCCTTTTGTGGTTAGGTTTATTCCTAGGTATTTTATTCTTTTTGATGCAACTGTGAATGGAATTGTTTTCCTGATTACTCTTTGTGCTAGTTCATGGTTAGTGGATAGGAATGTAACAGATTTCTGTGTATTGGTTTTGTATCCCACAACT
>JAQQAC010015366.1:5914852-5931041 GCA_029783875.1 Phataginus tricuspis
ATTTAAAGGAGGAGACTAGAGAATATATAAGCTAATGGGCACGCCGATAATGATGGCGTCATCAATTCAATGAAACGCCTCCCCAGTGCTGGCAGACCCCAGCCATTTACAGACAGTGCTTGGGACGCAGCAAGCAGTAAGTGTTAACTGTGGATTTGCATAACTACACCCAAAACTCAACGTGTATTACGTTCATGTCACCTGCCTTTCAAGTTAAGATCACAGAGCCCAAATCTGAAGCACTCAAACTTCCTGAAATCGCCTCATTTCCATAAAATGGGCCGCAGAGGTGAGAAAAAGAGAAGACAGGTGTGAGGGGCCAAGAAGGAAGAAACAGGCAGAGCCAATCACAGGTCTGGGGAGCAGCCTGGAGGCCTGCAGGCTCATCCGGGTTCCCTGCTACGGGAGAGGCCTTTGGGCCACAACGGAAATGTCTGAGCAGCTGCAGGCAGACATCTGGGGTCAGATGAAGAAGTATCAGATGGAATAAGAAATCCTATCTTCTTAACATAAATTCTGTCCAAATCCTAAACTCCATTAGTTAGTTCCTCCAGAAGACTGTAAAATCACAAGGCTCTGGGTCAGGAGCTAGAATAGAAAGCTGCCTTTTAAAGCTGCCGTCAAAGCACACCCATGAGATGAAAGTGCAATCAGCAGAGCAGGCAGCGTAAGAATACCAGGGAATTTTAAACATTTGAAGAATAATGGCTTGTTACTCAAGTACTGTATGTTCTGGAACCTAATTTTCACCCCAATTTTTGTATTATACTCTCCAGAATTTCAACACGCTGAATAGGACACGTCAGAAAATACTCTCTGCTGTATCTCATTTTTATAAAGTTAAGGAAATTTCTCCATTTTTGTGTTTGAAATTTTCCATAGTAAGAAGTTAAAAAAGTCTTTCCAAGGGAAAAAAATCTTTCAATATTAAAAGGTGCGCCCTGTTATTAACTTTTTCTAATTAATTTCAACACATATGAATATTGAAAAGGATACCTTAAAGAATCGCCATTTAAATTTCAAAGAAGCTAAAAGTGAGGGCAAGCAAAGAGGAAAAAGGTGGAAAGCAGCAGCTGGAGTCAGAGCCACTGGAGACACCTTCCTCAGAGAATGGAGTCAAATCCTTGGGTTACTTTGAAAGCTCACTTACCATATAATTAAACAGTCTGTTAAGCCTGATCTGAAATTACAAGGTTTGCAATACAAAGTTCAGCTTTTATACAAACTGTGAACATTCCACAATCTTGGTGTTTAGAGTACAAGGGCCTGCCCAGCCCAGACCCAGTAAAGGAATAAATGCAGCAAGTAACACCACAAAGATCCATGTTTCCTTCATCACTACAGCCCCATTACCAGCCTGCCCTTCCAGTTCCAGGAGCATGAGAAAAATGCAATTCTCTAAACTAGTTGAAAATACAAAGATGAATAGTACTTAATGAGCCCCCAGAAGAAAACATTAGCGTTAAAACCCTTTTCATGTATTTGTATGGCTGAGCACCAAAGGCAGTTGAAATATTAAACTCAAAGGATGGCTGTAGTTAAGATGCCACAGTGCTAATCTCTCTTGGAGCAAGGAGGCTCCTCCTGACACTCAGTCCACTTTCACAAGAACCAGCTTTCTCAAGAAACAAATGTACTTGAGCTAAGACCACAACCAAGTGGCCCCAAGAAAACCGACAGCTCACTCAGTTTTAGCTCCTTAGGACCAGGAGCCTCACAGGTCGCTCCTGGCAAAAATTTCAGGTTACAATGGCTCACAAAAGCCCTCCCTGCAGTCACCTAGCCTGGGTGGCCTGCACTGCGGTCACACACCTGTTGTGGAAATAACTTACATGCTAGCAATATCGTGTGAACTGGGTGTGCTCAAATAGTGAAAAGTGCTTAGAAAAAAGCAGTTGCAGAGTAAATACTCAAGGGCTCAAAAACGGGCTTGAAGATCAAAGCTTAGAGTTTAAAATATGAGAAAAACTGAGTGGTAAAACCACAGGTCTGGCAGGAGGGTCCGGGGAGCTCCTAGCTGCACTGCCTCCCTCTGAATTCTTGAAAGCCTACTTTGCCAGAGGTCATTCTCTCTCAGAGGTGAGGGCTTTCCAAGCCTTCACTAGCTCATGCAACCTTTCCCCCTTTCCATGCCAAAATCTCTTATCTTATGAAATTAAGCATAAGTAAAATAGCAACGAACAGCTCTTTAAGATTATATTTAAGTTAAAAGTTGACAATCCTGTGGTTCTCTAAATTTTCTATTTCGTTTTCCTTGAGATTCTTCATGATTCTGACTCAATCTCAGTGTAATCAGACACAGTATCTCAAAGAGAATTCTTTTGTATCCTAACACAGTAACATCTTATTTACTTGGTGTATTGTTGACTACTTCACTGGTGTATTGTTTTTCCCACTTTACTATAATATAGTCAATACACAGAAGAATCCACCAATGTGCGGGCAGCTTGGAGAGTTCAAAAGGCTAAAAACAAACACAAACAAATGAGACCAGTTACCATCCCAAGTCACGTTAGGACAGGCTCTCTCAGGCAGGAAGCAGAAACTAAGTCAAGGTAGAAAGGAAGGCAAGCAGGTGCAAACAGCCCTGAAACCTGAGGAAAGTACCTGCCAGCAGAAGGTATGTGCCTATGGACTCAGGGCAAAATAGCACCAAACAAGTAGCTGGCAGAGGCGGCCTGGCACTGGCCCACTAGGGACAGACTTCTGGAGGGCAGGCGCCGAGACCCCAGCTCTGCCACAACGCTCCACCCGCCTCTAGGAGTCAGCGCTGAGGCTGTTGCTGACCTGACGGGTGGCCGGTCACTTGGCACACCCAGGTCTGCACACAGGGACCCGCCAACCAAGACTGTGCACACGTGAAGTTCATAATACTCCTCTCTCTATTTTGGGGTATGTTTTCATATCCCTTTATAACATGTGAAAAGAAAAAAAGCTAAAGAAAGCACCGAATCCCCACCACAGCAGGGACAGATACAGAGAACAATGACAAAGTGAAGAGGAAACAGACCCAGTAAACTTCCGGATAAGAGAACGGCCCGTGCATGAAACCAAGGCTCGATCAGGGCCTCCTCTCATCTGAGTCACGGGCTTACCTTGACTTTGTCTCTATATTTATCCATGCTATGCGTGTGTGTGTGTGTGTGTGTGTGTGTGCACACGTTAAAGGATTAAGTTGTACTGGGGAGTCTATTACAAACCCAGCAGCCCGTGTCCCTCTGGCATCACCCACCTCACTCCTCGTCCTCTTTGGGCCCAGCTGTCTCTCGGTGTGACCGCCTGGGGGGTAACCCCGTGGTTCTGCTGGGGCTGATCTACTGCCCCCCTCCCAGGCTCTCTTCCTCCCCTAGCACTTCATACACCCACGCCCTTCTTACCCCACACCTTCTCCAGACAGGCATGTCATCATTTCAATTAGAGTCATAGTTGATGTTTGCATAAATTAGTATCATTGTGCAAAGGCGATTCACAGCTAGCCTTGCCATGTACCATAATTATTTTTCTTTTCCCATACAACCGTTTATTTTCCCTGGAACTAATGACAGTTTTGTGTTTTCATTTACTTTGTTTTCTACACACTTATCATTAGTTCAGCCTCAACTCTGCCAACTGTCTAAATCTGCTTTCCAGATGTCCCAGTGCATGGAGGACCCCATCTTCTTCCCCCCGAAATCTGAGAAGCCATCTCACCAGCTTGGGTTACGAGACGTCCGCTCTCTCTCTTCATCTAGTGGATTCTCTCCACCTCTCCTGAGGAAAATCCCATCTTCTCTAGTCGTCTTTCCAGACTCACCACCTAGATTAGACAGAGCACACCAGCCAGTCACTTTCTTAAAGTACATGAGAGGCAAACTTTTGGGCCATGTCTGAATGTATCTTTACTCTCCTTTGCCTAAGTATAGAGTTCAAAGTGGAAAATTGTCCCCTAGGATTCTGAAAGCCATGCACAGTTTTCCAGCTTGCAGTGTTGCTGTGGACAGGTCTCCAAGCCACTCCACCACACCCCTGGACGACCTGCGGATGGCCTGTTTGATTCCTCCTCTACAAGCCAGCACAATGTCCTTGTCCTGGGTTCTGACATTTCCCAACAATGGGCCTTGGAGTGAGTGCGCACATCTCTCTCCATCGGAACTCTCATTATCCAAATTCTGGAATGACAGCCCCAGAGCACTTCCAAGGAATCCCTTGTTTCCAAAGTCTCACTGGTGCCTGTGGGAAACTAAGCACCCCTCACTGCCAGACACCCCTTATCTGCACATCTCCCAGGCGGGGGAATGGACAAGACGGCGGAGGGCCCCTGCATCGGCATCCCGGTGCTCACTCGCGGCCCTCCAAGGCCGGAAGTTTGAGTTCCAGGAAGTTACCTTGTAGCAGTTTGTGGATGATTTCCTCCTATTTTCTCTTTTCTTTCTTATTATTTAGCTGAGGGCCTCCTGATCTGACCCTCCCATTTCCTTTTTCCTCTTTTTTTTATCTTTGCTTTTCTGTTCCTCTTCCTAAGTAAGTGCCTCAACTCTACTTTTCACGCAACTGAGGTTCTGTTTTTGGTATCTCTGCTGTTGTGCTTTTATATCCAAGAAATCTTTCTGGCTTTGAATGCTTTTTCTGAGTGCCCTGTTCTTGTCTCATGAATGTGGTATTTCCACATCTCCATGTGTACATTGGTGACCGTTCGCTTTCTAGGTCTCCTCCCCACTCTCTCCACTGCTTCCAGGTGCGGGTGATGGTCTCTATTTCCCAGATCAGAGGATTCTTCACATGTCCTTGGTTACCTGTTCCTATTTAAGGGGAGGGGGATTAAAAGGACTTGGAAGCTTTGAGCCCTGGGAGGGGGTTACTAATTATGAGCTTCATTAATGAGTGGTCCAGCTGGGCCTCCTTACTGGGGCACCCCCGATGTCACCATTTTTAGATGCTTTCTCTGTGGCTACTTCCATTCCCCAAAGACTCTTCCATTCTCCTGCCTGGGGGGCAACGTGCCAGCTGGTGGTGATCTGGGAGCCACAGCTCCATTCACTGCACCCTCTTGTGTCATGTACAGCAGGGCCCCCACCTCCCCATTCAACTAGGCTTGGTGTTCCCCATTCCTCTGAAATATTTTTAAAGTTCTCTAAACAGGTAAAGAAGCCACCACCTTGATTAACTGCAGGAAGTACTGAGTTCCTGGGTCAGTCATCATTAGGCACATCTGTTGGCAGGTGACAAGACAGCCACCGGCTCTGGTTGCAGCCACAGATGCACTAGATAGGTGTGAAACCAGCCACTACTTTCTGAAGAGAGAGAAAGAAACAACCGAAAAACAGAAACAAAGATGACAGGGTTTTTATGATAAACTAGCTGCCTTTGTTTCAGTATTACCAATAAGCAGTCTCCTTTCCACAAAGGGCACTTCAGCCTTAGGCCTTTCTGGAAGAGAATCGCCCACCAGCCGTGGTGAATGCAATGGCACTAAAGGCATGTCCCCTCCAGCACGCTTCCCTCCCACCGTCTCTCGCCTTCAGGCTGATATTGCCCAGGATTCTGCCCTCCACAAGAGCACATCTCACCCAGGGTGGCCGGTAAATACTGCACACTCCACGCGACTAAAAATCAAGTGCGCTTTTCTCCTCCCTCCTCCAAAGCAGTCCCAGCTTTCCCCACCGCAGGAACCCCAGCCCTTCAGTCGCTCAGGCGCGGACCGGTGGTCTGCCTTTTTTCTCTCCCTTCCATCACATGCCCTCCTGTGGACTCTCGAGCTTGTTTCTACCTGGTGCCTCTCTCCACCTCTTGGCCACTATCCTGGACCCACACGCGCAAAACTGTCCCAACTCAGCCTCCATCTCCCCGTACCCCGGGTCCATCCTCCACATTATGACGAGTTACTTTCCTAAAACACAGATCTGTCATATCCCACCCAAAACCTTGTCTACTCTTCACTGAAGGGCTAAAAGTCCAAACTCTAGAACAGCATCAAGGCCTTCAGTCAGAAACCTCCTTCCCAATCCTCAAATCCCCTCCCACAATGAATAAAGGGACTCACTTCCCCCAAACATCCCATTCAGCCCCCCCACCCCCATCTCCAAACCCCCCACTGTCTCCACCTGAAATGTTTTCTCCAATATTCACTCATCTCTCAAGGTCCAAATATTTCGTCTCCAGCCTGGAAAACTTCTCCAACACCAAAAAAACACAGGCTTAGCTGCTCCCTCCTTTCTTCGCACTCTGTGAACGCCTACAGGACAGCCCAGGTCACACTGCTACAGTCAGCGGCCAGCCCAGCCTGGCCTCTTACACGATTACAGGCTCACTGCATGTCTGCCCAACGGACCGAGCAGGCGCACACTGAGTCTCAGGGAGACACCAGCCAAAATTCTATAAACAAATGTGCAAAAAAAAAGAGATGTCTGTGCGATTCCACCCAGACGCTCTCTAACTTCACCGCGGCGCCCCCTTCCATCGCAGCAGGTGTCAGTAAGGCCGGAGTGCTGAGCGTGTCAACACCTGCGCGCCCTCGCCTTACCCGGCGCTTGTCAATCACGCTTCCATTTAGCAAACACGTCCTAATGTCCCCGTTCCTGCTCCTTCTACACCCAGACAGCAACCCCGAGTCACCTTCCCAGGACCCGACGCCCAGAGAGGGCTGTGTCCGGTGGACGGCCGCGGGGACCGGCGCCCCCAGGGAACGGTCCCCAAAGCCGCGCGAAGCGCCTGCACCCGCAAGTCGCCCTGCCACTCTTCCCGGTCTCCCTGGCCTGCCGGGGTCGATCAGAAGCTAAATAATCGAATAACCGTGGACACACTGCGGCTTGGGCTCCGCACCTGGCGCACCCTCGGCCCGAGCCAACGGCTCGCCCGCGACGTCCTGGTGGCTCTGAGCCCGCGCAGACTAACACGGGGCTCCCTCTGCTGAAGCGGCAGCGGCGCTTCGGGGCCGGGCGCTGCGCGGCCCCCTCCCCGGCAGGGCGTCGGGGGCGGGGCGCCCAATGCTCGGGCCACCACGGCACCGCGGCCGCTGAAACCACAGCAGCCCTCCGCCCGGGCCGACGGGACGCTCCCCGGGGCAGAGAGAGGCCGCCCGGGCCCGCGGACACCAGCGCCCAGAGAGGGTGCAGGCCGCGCCAAGGTCACACAGCTACCCGGCGGGACTCGCGCGGGGCGGCCAGCCCAGCCCTTGCCCGCGGAAGCGTCTGGGACCGCTCGGGAGCCGGCACCACGCACTTCACCTCACCTCACCTCACCTAGCCTCGCCTCACCACAAACCCCATTACAGTCACTGTCCATCAGCATAGTAAGATGCTATAGTGTCACTACTTCTCGTAATGCCCCTTATTCCCCTTCTCCCTCCCTGCCCACCCTTCCTCCCCAGTCCTTTCCCTTTGGTAACTGTTAGTCCATTCTTGGGTTCTGTGAGTCTGCTGCTGTTCTGTTCCTTCAGTTTTTGCTTTGTTCTTATGCTCCACAGATGAGTGAAATCATTTGGTACTTGTCTTTCTCTGCCGGGCTTATTTCACTGAGCATAATATCCTCTAGCTCCATCCATGTTGTTGCAAATGGTAGGATTTGTTTTCTTCTTATGGCTGAATAATATTCCATTGTGTATATGTACCACATCTTCTTTATCCATTCATCTACTGATGGACACTTAGGTTGCTTCAATTTCTTGGCTATTGTAAATAGTGCTGCAATAAACATAGGGGTGCATCTGTCTTTTTGAAACTGGGCTGCTGTGTTCTTAGGGTAAATTCCTAGGAGTGGAATTCCTGGGTCAAATGGTATTTCTATTTTTAGTTTTTTGAGGCTATATTCTGCTTTTAATACATTGTTAGATTCAATTTGCTGAAATTTTCTTTAGAATTCTCCCATCTGTATTCATGAGGGACATTAATCTATAGTTCTTGTCATGTCTTTGATTTTTGGCAACATGATAATGCAGGCCTCATAGAATGAATTAGGAAATATTCTCTTCAGTTTTTTATGATTTTGTGTAGGGTATTTATTTCTTAAATGTTTGGTGAAATCACCAGTGAAGCCACTTGGGAAGATTTTTAACACCAATTTCTTTAATAGAAATAGGTTATTCCAGTTAACTATTTATTCAAGGGTAAGCTTTGGTTATTTGTGCCTTTTAAGGCCATGTCCATTCATCTACATTGTCGAATTTATGAGCATAAAGTTGCTTATTATTCCCTTATTATCCTATTAATATCTATGGAATCTGTAGTGAGGTGGCCTCCCATTACCAATATTAGTAATGTATGTCTTCTCCTTTTTTCTGGTCATTCTGGTTAAAGAAGTAACAGTAAAATCGATATTCTCAAAGAACCAGCTTTTTAATTTTTCCATTGTTTTTCTGTATTGCAATGATTTCTGCCCTGATTTTTATTATTTCCATTCTTCTGTTTACTCTTGGTTTTATTTGTTCTTCCTTTTTCTAGTGACTGAAGGTGGAAACTAAGGCCACTGATTTGAGAAATTTTTTCTTTTCTAATATAGGTGGTTGGTGCTATAAATTTCCCCTGAAGTAGTGCTTTAGCTGCATCCCACAAATCCTCATATATTAATTTCCTTTTCACTCACTTCAAAGGACTTTCTATTTCCATTTTGATTTCTCCATTAATTCATGGGTTACTGAAAAGTGTTTTAGTTTCCTAATACTTGGGGATATTCCAAGGATATTTTTGTTACTTATTTCTAACTTAAATGCATTATGGTCAGAGAAAATACATTCATAATTTGAATTCTTTAGAATTTACTGAGATTTGTTTTATGGCCTATCTTTGTCTATACAGGAAAATGTTCCATGCACACTTAAAGAGGATGCGTACTCTGCGATTGGTTATTATATAAACACCAGTGGGGTCAAGTTGGTTACTAGCGTTACTCGAGTCTTCTATATCTTTTTTTATCTATCTATATCTGATTTTCTACCTGCTTGTTCTAATAATTATTGAAAAAAGGTCCTGAAAACTTCCAGCTATAATTGTGGATTTGTCTATTTCTGCTTGCAGCTTTATTTGTTTTCCCTTAATATCTTTGAAGCTCTATTATTAGATATGTAAATGTTTACAACTGTTATGTCCTCCTGATAAACAGACCCCTTTGTCAAAATGACCTTGCTTATCTCTGGTAATATTCTTTGTTCTTAAATCTACTTTGATGTTAATATAGTCACTCCAGATTTCCTTTGACTGTTTGTATGGTGTATATTTTTCCATTGTTTCACTTTTAACATATATGGGTCTATATTTAATGTGTTTCTTGCAGCATGTAGTTGGGACTTGCTTTTTTATCCAACTAATCTCTGTCTTTTGATTAGCATATGCAGACCATTTATAGTAATAAAAATTTGATTATTATGATTACGTTTGTATATCATCTTGCTCTTTGCTTTCTATTTATCCTATTTGTTCTTTATTCCCCTTTTTCTGTCTTTTTGATTAATCAAGTATTTTTTATAATTCCACTTTACCTACTTTGTTAGATTAGCTTTATTTTTTTTTTTAGTGGTTGCTGTAAGTTTAGAGTATATACATTTAACTTATCACAGCCTACCTTCAAGTGCTATACTTCACGTATTAGAAACTGTATAACAGTATACTTCCATTTCTCCCCTCCAACATTCACACTACTGTTATTGTGCATTTTACTTGTAAATATGTTACGAACTCCAGGTCATTTTTTTGTCTGTCTGTTTAAATAGTCAATTACTGTTATTAGCCAGGGTTCTCCAGAAAACGGAACAGGATATGTATTACATAGAGAGAGCAAGAGATAATAAGGCATTGGCTCAGCATGATTATAGGGACTGGCAAGTCCATAACTGCCGTGTGTGACAGCAGGCACAAGATCCAGGAAAAACTGATGTTCCAGGCCAAAGGCCACCAGGTAGGAAGAGCCAAAACTACAGATGAATCCCAAAGGCAGTCTGCTAGAGGATTTCTTCTTGCCTGGCAGCACAAATCAGCCTTCTTCTATTCAGGCTTTCAACTGATATTACATGAGTCCCACAAACATTAGGGAGGGCAAACTGCTTTACTGAAGTTTCCCAGTTTAAATGTTAATCGCATACAAAAACACTCTCACACCAACACCCCTTCCTCCTCCCCCTGTCTTCCCTTCCCTACTCTCCTTCCCTTGTCTTTCCTTCCTGGATAATCAGCCCATGGAGCAAACAGGGAGCCCTGAGTACCTGCCAGCTATTATTTCCATAGGCTTATTCTCCTCAGACCTCAGGAGGCCAGTACTGGTTTGGAAGTTGGGCTCCAGTGTTGCCAACTCCAGGTTCATCTGCCGTTTTGGAAAATAACTGCATACGCCTTTCACAGAGGTTTCAGCGTGAAATCACTGGGGTCGCAGCTGATGCTGACAAGCCTTCCCCAAACAATGTAAACATCCCCATTCTAGGAGAGCCCTCGTCATCACCGCTAAGCGGGGGCACCTCGGGATGCGCTGCAGCGGCCTGAGGGACAGGCTCGCACTGCGCTCACTGGGGCTCTCCAGCCCTCCCTCCGAATCGCTGTTCTGGTCTCAGAGTTCTGACAAGTCTCTCTCGTGGTGTGCAGGCTGCGTGGTGCCCAGGATACATGAAAAGCTAGGCTGAGACAGGTTTCCCTCTTCAAGGCTCAAAGATAGGAGGGACTAGGTGTGGGGAAGTTGGGGTTCCTATGGCCAGGATCCTCACTGAACTTAATCCACCTGATGATGTAACTGGCCTGTTGCTAGGCTACCGCTTCCACACCTTTAGGCAATAAGCTATTATTGTGCTATAGAGAGAGCTCGGCCCAGTGCTCTGCGCGGAGGCAGACATGTGGAGGCAGAGATGCTGGTGCTCGAACTACCGCTGGGAGAACAAGCTGGGTAATAAACCCTTTCACCCCAAAGAACTTTCTGCTGTCAATTTCTTCGGTCGCATTGAATCCATAGCGAACTTGCCCGGGGCTGAAACCCATTGGCAAGACAATTGGCAAAAGTTGGCAGGGTTCACTGTTGACTAGGGAAAAAGAAAAGCTGCCCTTATGGGAGGGGTGCTTCTGCGGGCTGCCCTCCATAATGGGGAAAACAGTAGATCGTCCCCCAAATCCCTTTGGGAATAGGGCATCTACCCCTTGAGGCAGCGACCAATGGGTATGTCGTCTGAGGTGGCTTGCCTCCTAGAGGACTGGGCCCCAGCCCAGGACTGGAGGAAAGTGGAGGTGACACCTGAGGCTGTAGGGTTGGCCCTTGGTATAGTAAGAAGATCCTTTGAGAAGCAGAGTGCCCGTGAGGCAGCAGGGACTCTGGGTTGGCTGCTTCTCACAGTATTTAAAAAGTCTACAGAGGAGACCCAAGAAATGGCAGCATGAGAACGTGCTGCAAACTTCTGTGGATTCCCTGAGGAGAGAAATGGCATTGATGCGAGAGCACCAGCAGCAAGGGGCCATTGGAGACGAGATGGCAGCGCTGCCAGGTGCTCTGAAGGAGGAAGAGGCCATCAAGGAAAAAGACGAACTCCTGAGGGAAGCACAGGTGGAGACGGCACGAGAACATCAGCTGCGAAGCATTGAGGTGGAGGTAAGAGAGCTCCTGAAGACTGAGCTAGCATTGTTGCGAGGCACTGTAACAGAGGAGGCACTCGGGGGAGGGGAGAGAAAGGTGCCATCAGCCCCAGAAGTGGAGGAGCTGGGGAAGGATGAAGGGGTGGTGCCGGAGGCATTGGGCCCTCCTGTATTGAAAGCACACCCAGTGGTTGTAAAGAAAATAAAGACCCAGCCGCTGAAGGTTCCCCAAGGAGAGGAGCAGCCCCCTGCCCAGGTCGTGGAGCCCTCTATGCTCCGCCCCTGTACTCAGGCTGAGCTGGTGGATTTGGGCTCCAGGTTTAGGCAGAAGCCCTCGGAGTCAATATCAGCTTGGCTCCTGCGTCTGTGGGACTTAGGGGTGGATGGAATTGTTCTGTCGGGGTCAGAGATGGGAAAGCTGTCTTCCCTGACAGTGCAGCCTGCCTTGAGGCAGCGATTACAGAATGCACATCAGACCCCAGGGACTCACTCCCTCCTCGATTGGCTCATGGCTGCACTTCGTGCTGTGTGGCCCAATCCGGGTGATCTACCATCCTCTCCTGTTAGATGGCAGACATATGCTGAGCTCCAACAGGTGCTACGAGAGCTAGGCTTGAGAAATGCCATCTATAGTCCAGAGAATTATGCCCCAGATGAAGAGATTTTCACTACTGGGATAAGGAATATTGCACTTCAAACGGCTCCTACATCCCTCTTTGGGTCTCTAGTGGCCATTCTTTCCCCTCACTTAGGGCATCCCATAAACAAGGTGACACGTACAGTAGCAGACTTAGGAGAGGCTGAAGTAATGAGAATCCAGAAAGAAATAAGACCTGTTCCTCACAAGAAGAATTTACAGGGCCCCATGAAGGTTACAAGGACCCAGATGTGGGTTGATTTAATACGGGCAGGAGCAGATGGAAGGAAATTAGATGGGAAGTCAAATAGGATCTTACTAGAGCTATGACAACAGCTGAAACCAGAGCAGCAGTTCCAGCCATTAAGACCAAAGAGGCAGAGATCAGAGACAGAGCCATGAGTCCGGCCTGTGTGTTTGCAAGACTTCCTGCTGGAGAGCGAGCCAACCTCACTTGAGCCCACCCAGGGAGGTGATTGGGGAACACGGTTTGACTGAGGGGAAGGTCAAGGTATCTTCCCTGAGGGACCAGGGGGGAACTGGAGGCCACATGTTGAAATAGCTGTCCATTGATCCCCAGTGAACATGCAACGTGTCCTGGCTCTGGTGGACACAGGGGCTGAATGTTCACTGATTCATGGTAAACCTAAGCAGTTCCCTGGGACCCCCACTATCATAGATGGATATGGGGGGAAGGCTATCAGAGTGAAAAAAGCCCAAATCCCTTTGGGAATAGGGCATCTACCCCCAAAAGAGTATACCGTGTATATATCTCCTATCCCTGAGTATATTCTGGGGATTGATATCCTTCAGTGTTTATGGCTGCAGACCACTGCAGGTGAGTTCAGACTGAGAGTATGTGTGGTGAAGGCAGTTCTGAAGGGCATGCTAGGCACCCACCTATAGCTTTGCCTGTGCCTCGGCGGGTGACTAATACCAAACAATACAAACTGTCTGGGGGGCATAAAGAGATTGGAGAAACTCTCCAGGAGCTGGAAAAGGTGGGTATTATAAAGCCCACCCATAGTCCGTTCAATTCCCTAGTGTGGCCAGTAAAAAAGCCAGATGGCTCCTGGTGTATGACTGTGGATTACAGAGAACTGAATAAGGTCATACCCCCTATGCATGCTGCTGTCCCCTCTATTGCAGGCCTGATGGATACCCTCAGCCATGAACTAGGAACATACCATTATGTGGTAGATCTTGCTAATGCCTTCTTTTCCATTGACATTGAGCAGGAAAGTCAGGAACAGTTTGCCTTCACGTGGGAAGGATGGCAATGGACTTTCACCGTCCTCCCACAGGGATCCCTCCACAGCCCCACCACCTGTCATGGACTTGTAGCCCAGGACTTGGCTACATGGGAGAAACTGCCAACGGTATGGCTGTACCATTATATTGATTATGTCATGCTCACGTCCGATTCTCTTTCAGATCTAGAAGGTGCAGCACCTAGACTGCTGCAACATTTACAGGAGAAAGGATGGGCTGTGAACAACACCAAGGTTCAGGGACCTGGTTTGTCTGTCAAATTCTTGGGGGTCGTCTGGTCGGGTAAGACCAAAGGGATACCAGAAGCAGTTATAGATAAAGTCCAGGCCTTTCCTACCCCCACAACTGTTGCATTGTTACAGGAGTTTCTGGGTCTTCTAGGCTACTGGAGAGTGTTTATCCCACACTTGGCACAAATTCTGAAGCCCTTATACTGGCTGGTATGAAAGGGCATCAGGTGGGACTGGGATGTGGCATGTGCATCTGCCTTTACTACAGCAAAGTGGGCATTCAAGGCCGTGCAGGCCTGGAGTGTGATAGACCCATCAAGGCCCTGTGAGCTGGATGTTCATGTCACTGAAGACGGTTATGGCTGGGGTCTCTGGCAGCGGCTTGAATGAACTCGCCAACCCATTGGATTCTGGTCACAACTCTGGAAAGGGCCAGAGGTAGGATACACTTTGATAGAAAAACAACTGGCTGCCGTGTATCATGCCTTGCTGGCTACAGAACCCATCACTGGAATGGCCCCGATAAAGGTAATAACCACCTATCCCAACTTGGGGTGGGTATGAGACTGGACCCAAAAGCCAAGAAGTGGCGTGGCACAAACGCCCACACTAGCCAAGTGGGGTGCTTGCCTATAGCAGCGTAGTGCCCTTTCTAGTAGCCCCTTGAGTGAAGAACTCCAACGCATGTTGGGGCTGGTGACATATACTAGTGAAAAGCAGGAAGAACTTGCTTTTGAACCAATAGTAGCAGAGAGTTCCTATCGGGAGGGAAGAGCCCCTGTACCTGAAGATGCATGGTACACAGATGGCTCCAGCCATGGGCAGCCCCCAAAGTGGAGGGCCATAGCTTTCCATCCTGAGACTGAGACGATATGGATGGAAGATGGCGAGGGGAAGAGCAGCCAATGGGCAGAGCTGTGGGCCGTGTGGCTTGTGATCAGCCAGGACCCCTCCCCTATAGTTAGTTGTCTGACTGACAGTGGGGCTGTCTATCGGGGCTTGACCCTGTGGCTACCAACCTGGTACCATGCCAACTGGCTGGTTGGTCACCAACCCCTTTGAGGGCAAGAATTGTGGCAAGACTTATGGGCCTTTGGTCAGACTAAAATAATTACAGTATACCATGTGACAGGTCATTTGCCACTGGCATCCCCAGGAAATGATGAAGCAGATAAATCGGCCCAGATACGTTGGTTAGAAGGAAAGCCTGCCTCTGATGTAGCCCAATGGCTACATCGCGTTTGTTGCATGCGGGGCGCAAGACAATGTGGGCTGTAGCCCATCGGTGGGGCTTGCCTTTGACCTTCGAAGAAGTTAGTAGAGCCCAGCAGGAGTGTGTCGTGTGCTACAAAAGGGACTTACACCAAGTTCCACAGCAACATGGGACAATAGCTAAGAGGCCTATAACCCTCGTCAGGTGGCAGATAGACTATATTGGGCCTCTGCCTGTGTCAGAAGGATATCGGTATGCGATGATCTGTGTGGACACAACTACTGGACTTCTGGTTGCTTTTCCTACCCCTTGTGCAGACCAGCAGACGACCAAAAGAGGCCTGGAACATCTCAATTACCTGTGGCTGACCACAGGTAATTGAGAGTAATCAGGGCACCCATTTTACTGGACATATACCGTGAGAATGGGTGCGACAGCTGGGAATCAAGTGGAAGTTTCATGTGCCGTACAATCCTACCGCAGCAGGCATGATAGAGAGGCACAGTAGCTTGTTAAAATCCAGACTAAAGTCAGATACCAATAGTCTGCAGGGATGGTCAGTCTGCTTATGGACCGTGCTACGACGTTTGAATGAGAGATCCTGAAAGGGAGCCCTGAGCCCCATGTTAACACATATGGCTGTTAACACATATGGCTGCCTCCCCTATACAACTGCAAGTGCAAACCAAGAAAGAATCACTGAAGTCAATGTTCAGCCACCAGAATAACATCTTGCTGCCAGCACCAACTGTGCTGAATCCCGGAGACTCCATTGAGTGGACATGGCCTTGGACCTTTCAAAACATGGACCAATGATGGGTGGCTCTCCTGACACTTTGGGGACAAGGCCTGGAAGCTGGCCTCCTGTGTATTCCACAAATAACAGAAGAGTGGCCGCCAAAGGTCACAGTAGTATATCCTGAACAACCAGAAGGTAGGAGCATTTTAGGGGGGAGTTATGTCTTATCATTATGGCCAGTGCATGCATCTCCAGTAGCACTATATATAGACTCTTCAGTAACCCCCACGGGGAAAGGAGTAAAAGTATGGTATACTAGACCTGGAAGAGACCCCCTTCCTGCTAGAGTCTTATCACAGGACCACTCTCTTGCATGCATACTACCTGATGGACAAGATTTGCCTATGTTGGTGGCATTAAAACATGTCTTATCACCCCTAAAGTCTTTGTGGATTGGGAACTTCCTTTGGCTTGAGGATTATTATTTTTTGTTATTAGGAACCTCCTCTTGCTTGAGGATTATTATAATTTTGCTACTGTATCTTAATTTTTTATTATCTCTAAGTTGTTATCCTCTGTTGCTAT